>OX419759.1:41612816-41777513 GCA_948567375.1 Lunularia cruciata
TAGAGTTTGGGAATAAAAATGGGCCCAATCATCCTTGATAGGTCTAGCTACAACCACCTGTCCATAGTTTTTACAGCTACACACCCAGTGTGTTCCTAGAGAGAATAGTGCAAATTACAATAATTGGTGAACTCAACATGAATTTTCTAGGGTGGAGAGTTGCAAAAGGAGGTTTGTGAGTAGATGGAATAGAGATAAGATAGACTACAGGAGATCACATGGTTGGAAGCTCTTTTGGGCACTTATATTGCAACTTGATCATTCTATAATGTAGATGTTTCAAGCATTTGCACTTTATATGCAGCAATAGCAAGTTGCATAAATGAAAGAAAGCATTGTGTGATAACTTTGTTCCATTTGCAGTAATTTTTGAGAGAAAAAATCAAATAGGTGGTATCCATTCTACCACTCTTTTTGAAAAATCTCACTTATTCTTGATCCAAATGCATTTGTAGTCAACTTGATTGGCTTACTTAGATCATACCATTGAGGATATTTGCATAAAATAATCCATTCTCAAAAGGTAGGAAGGCAAGTTCTTATGTTGACCTCTATTTCTGATTTTGATCTTTGCATAAGAATGATGTTAGGGCTTGTACAAGCCTAGCAAAGGATTTGATCAATCTATAGTAGAAATCAATGAGGACTAAAAAAACTCTTCAATCAAGATTGATCTTCAAGAGCACTACACTTTTTTATAATTTCTATCTTGTCCTTCATAACATAAATACCTTATGTACTTATTTTATAGCCCAAATTATCAGCATCAACTATGAAAAAATCATATTTAAAGCTTTTTCCTATAGCTTAATGTATCTTAGAACTTGGGAGACTTGTCTATTATGTTATTTTTTATTTTCCAAGGTTTGACTATATACCAAAATATCATCTACAAACACAAATAAAAAATTATCTAGGTAGGATCAAGGAATATTCACCATTGATCCAATGGTTGTAGTATGTGCATTAGTGACTAAATGGTATCACTATGTAATGGAAATTGTTGATCTAGTGTAGAAACTGTATTTGGAACATCTTCATTTGCAATTTGGATATGATTGTATCTACTTTGTGAATCTAGCTTAGTGAAGCACTTAGTCCCTTTGGAGTTGATCAACAAGTCATCCATCTTAGGGAAAGGATGCTTTTTAGCATATAATAGTCAACATACATCCTCATACTTCAAACTTTCATCTTCACTAACAAGATTTGAGCTCCGTATAAAGATATACTTGGCTAGATGAATCATTTCTCTATCAATTCCACATCTTGGGCTTTGAATTCTTCTAGCTTTTTGGAAGGTAGCCTATATGTAGCTTTGTAAGAAAGCATACTCCTACAAAGAACTCAATCTTGTGATTTATCTTTTTCCATGGTGGCAAATCAACTATAAAATTATCTTGGGATATATCTATATATTCCTCTATTACATCTTTCAATTCTATAGGTTCTCAACCTTTTCTTTGGTGGTATTTATAAATCCTATTAACTCCAAGGAATATTATCATGATCATGGATTTCTATTTAATATTCACAAACAAGTGTAAATTTTTATTGTTTGAACTCACTCTACCTCCATAGATTAGCTTTAGTCCATCTTTAATTTCCTTCCTTGTATCTCTTTTTGGTAGAATCAATGATGTTGCAAGGCCAAGTTATTATAATAGGTTGTTCCTTGATCCTCACATCATGTTCTACATGCTCCTCATCATATTGAGTTTCAATTTTATGCATATTATCAAGAGGTTGGTGACGTGAGGTTGGTATGTGTTATTGTGGCTAAATGCAATATCATATTGCCAAGTACCAAATCTTCTACATTCATAACATCTTATAGTATAATTTGGTGTTGATAATTTAAACCTTGTATATTAGGTTCATCATTCTTAGGTATCATAGCTTGTTGATGTGCATTATGATGTTTCATATTTTCTTAATACAACAATGGAAGCATTACTGCTATTGAACATTCCAAAATCAATTGGTAGTGGGTCATTTGACACATCACATGTAGCTTTTTCTTCCTATAAAGAAGGAAAAAAATATTCTTTAGCTAAAACAGTAACCTTATTTAAAGTCCTTGGTTCTCTAATGAGTATCTTCCTTGGATTTTCATCTTCAATCCCCTCTTTAATGTATTGAATGCCTACAAAACTACAAAACTACAAAAAACTCTAATATACTTGTGGACTTTTTCTTTTGAGCTTCATACAAGCCACCTTAAGACATGCATCCATTTCTTCTCCAATTATATTAGTAGATAGTTGTAGTTATCAACTCAATTCCAATACTTTAATATGGATGGATCCTAGAGGTCTCTTTTGAGTGCAAAAGGAAACATAGGGTACTAGAAAACCATGCATTGCTCAATAATAATACACTAGAATTAATGCATTGACAAAAGGTATAAAAGAAGACAAAACTTGTCTCTAGTATATCCAGATAAAGATTATATTGAAAGTTGTTCCTTGGTCCATATCTACATGATCACTTGAAAGAATAACCTGTAATAATCTACAAAGTATAGAGCCTACTATTTTGCATAAAGGAACATGGATCTTACATAAATATGGATTTTATAAGCCAAGAAGAAAAGCTGTGTTAGGGTATAGAGCATGTAAGTATAAGAAGGACTTCATGTGATCTAGATAGAAAAAGACTAGAATGCATAGTGCTTGTGTTATAAGAGAGGAGGATAAGGTATTAGCTCTTGTCTAAAGACATTTGAGTAGGATTTTGGTGGGACATGGATGTAAAGGCTTTGTGCGTGTTGTGAATACCAGTTAAACATCTTAATAATGATGAGAATTACCATTGGAGATCCAAAAAGCTTAAGGTAGGAAATTGAAGGCCAAAGTCTTTAGACTCAAATTTGAGATCTTGTTCTCATATTGGTCAGGAAATACAAGATCTTTATATATATATAATGACTTGGTTATAATGGTATTTTTCAAAGACCTTCAATTTTTTAGAAAGCTCTCATCAATATTATTCTAACAAGACCAATGATATTTCAAGTGCACTTAGTAGAGAGGAATTTGTAGCAATTTATGCTACTTAGCAAAAGGAGAAACTTCTCAAGATTTGACCACATGCTTTGGATTCTTTCATAGACTTATGTACTTGGACTTAACTTTGTTTCATTAAAATGATCATCGAAATATACTTCTAATAAAACAATGATCATTGTAAGTGAAAATATATAAATTTACTTTACATGATTTTGTGCCCAATCTGACTTTATAGTTGTATTCATATTATAAAGCAATCATCCTAGTAATTTTCTAGAATACTATCACATAGGTCATAAGAGCCTCTTAAAATTTATTCCAAAAAGTACCTAAGAATAGAATAATATTGAGAAGGTACTGAAAATTCTTCTGGAAATCCACATTAAGGATTTTATGACTCTTTGGAGTATAATAAGATACTTAAAAATTTTCCTACAAACTTGATGTTGATAAAACTTCTTGAGTATTTGGTAACTTTAATAGGAAATTAACTTGGCCTAGATAGTAATGGCTAACTTCAAAGGAGCAAGTCAACACCTATCTTAAGTACATCTCTTCACTCTAGACTATCTTCAACTTGCAAGGCATATTCCTCCATTCTTTCTCCCTCACTTCTCTTATTTTATTCCTAAAATTTTTCTTGAGTTTGGTGTTCTTGATTGGCCTTAATCCCAAGATTTTGATTAATAAATTCTATGGTCATCCTAAATAATCAACTTCAAATCATAAGATTTTAGCATAAATATCATTTCCATTGCTTTATTGTGTTCTTAATCCTCTAGAATAATATCTTGAATACTATCTTTTCATGAGATGAAGCCATAATGCTTTTGGGCATTACTTATGGTCAACAGGAAATCTTTGTTGTTTAGATTATAACTTAAATTCTTATTTCTCTTTATTTCTATAATGATAGTGGCAGTAATGGAAAATATCACAACAAATAACCTCATAATTTACATAATGCAATTAAAGAGTGTTAGCACCTCATTTAACTATAGGAAGTACATTCTCAATTACAAAAAGTAGAATAAGGTATCTTTTAAGAAAAAGAGAATCATATTAATTTTATTACCACCAATAAAGAGATAAATGTAGGAGCAAATAATACTATACTATATCCATGACATGAAAATTTTATACAAGGATATAATACAAAAGGAAATAAAGCAATTTTTATGAAAATCAATAGTTATTATAAACTATTTACCAATGCTAATAACAAAAAATTAAACTTAGATTGAATAATTTTATATACATTAAAATTTGGATATTTCAAATTTTCCAATATCATAAGACAAACTTAACCAAGTTTTTAGTTAATATTAGAAAGAGTAAATTCAACCAATTTTTGTAAAACTGATACAAGGAAAAGAAAATTGATTAGGAATATGCCTAATAAAACAGATCAATCAACACAAGTTTCAATGGACCTGAGAGCTCAACACATACTATACATTAATAACTATGTTTTAACATAGGTACAAAATTTCTAACCTTGAACATATTCAAAAAGTAATCATGGTCACTTTACTTAGATTTTGGAGAGAAAAAGTTTCTAATGTGATTTACAATCACCCTTCCAAAGATTTTGGTAGTCTCATAGTTTTCATCCAAAATGCAAGTTGAAAAATAGATTAATGTTATTTTATCTTATGATGGTAGATGGGAAGAAAGATGTGCATTGTAGAATCTCAACTAATATTTTTCAAGATTGTACAAAAGTATATAGAGTTGATTTAAATCGATTATTGCATCTTTGGATTATTACATTACTTTAAAATTAAATTAGCTTAAAATAATTTTATATAATTGAATTAATAACATAATAAATCAACTAAAAACAAAAGGCAAAGTCCTATATTCACTCTAGAATCTCTAGGGAAGATGCCATTTATTACAACATTTGATACAAAAGATACATACATTAACATAGCTGCTATTTAGCATGCTATGAAGAAGGAGATATCATATTTGTAGTTTGGATCAAATCAACCATATGAGCTATTAAAGAGGATGATATTAACTTATTCAATGGTGTGAAAGAATGTGTATGAGCTTGCAAATCTCACTGCAAATGTATTTTCTTTGACCTATTAGAGAGTTTGCATTTTGGTTAGAAAATGCTACTTATAATATTTTATCCTCTTACCATGTATTTATTAGTAGACCTGCCTAAATCTCTGAACCTCCAAAAGAACAAGAAACATTTTGAAATTCTTAATGAAGCTTATGAAGGACTTTATCAAGCATAATAACTCACTTTAGAGAGCACATAAGATGTTTGCTAAAAGGAAAGATAGCAATGTTCAATTTTAGTGACTACCTTAGATTGATCGAACAAAAAATGAAGGATTATTATCCATTCCTTTGAATAAATGATTATTTACTTAGTCAAGTGGAGGTAGTTTCTACACCAAGTTGGATCTTTGTAGTCAAATATTTGAAAGTACCATCTCATTGAAGACAAATCAAGTGAGAATTTTGTACAAGATATGGACAGTTTGAAAGGATGATCCTTTGCTTTGCTCTCACCGATAGCTCTTAATGTTCATGGATCAAATTCATTAGATACTTCATAATATCTATATAAGTATATTATGTTATTTTTAGGAGATGTCACCATCTATAAATAAGCCAAAGGAGAAGACAACTCTCATTTTGGCAAAGCATTATAAAGCTTATGTAGGTAAAATTTCTTCTCAAAGTAAAAGTTTTGTGAGTTTAGAAAGATAAGGTTAACTTCTTAAATCATAAGATTTTAGGATAAAAAGTCAACAAGGATAAGATTTACAACAAGATCAGATAAGAAGTCAACCAGGTTTTAGCAAATACTCATAAATTATTACATATATCTGGGCATAATTTACCAATTTATTAGACAAGGATGTCAAAGTCCAATGAGATGACAAGGAGAAATTTTTCATTTCAAAATCTGAAGAACTAAGTATACTTATCAATCTTTCAATTAATACAATCCAAATTTACTTTATGTAGTTGAATTTTGATTCTCTTTACTTTCTTACTAAATTAATTAACAATCCGAGATGGTATTACCATATTACCTTCATCTTAAGGGAGTAAATTTTTTTGAAAAAATATTCTTTAAATGATTGAGAAAAATAATTTATGCTTTATGCAACCAAGATTTCATAAAATGATCTTTTGTAAAATCAATTATCATACATGTAGACCATAAGCAATTTCTCTAACCTATTTAGTTAAAGCAATTGAAGAGCTAACATTATTTTTATGAGAAGAAACTCAAGCTAAATAATATCAAGTTGGCATACAACTAAAAAGTCCTTGATTATTCTAGATGCTCTCACTTGTTGGTAAAATTATCAATAACCTCTAAATTTTTCAATTTGATCTATCATCAATATTTCCATTGGAGTAATACATGTAGAAGTTACAATAGAAATTCCATAAAGTTTTCCAACTTGTGTTAACTTACCTTACCATTATAGATAATGAGTATATTTTGTTTTCTCCCAAAATGGATTAACTCAAGGAAATGAAGTCTACTTTTGTGCAATCATTTTCTATTTTTTGTAAATTAAAATAATTATATAATCTCTTAATCTTAGATAATATTGTAGTAAATAAAAACCACTAAAGTAAACAAGATCCACTCATTTTTCTTTTGCATTATGGCAATGATCAAATAGGGCTTAATGTATTTGTATATTTGTTCAGGCTTGTGTTAGTTACTAGAGGAACAAAGCTTTAAATTTAAAACCATTTAGCCTTCTCAAACTATTGTTGGCCAGAATCTTACTTCATATTTTGTTAGCATAGGATTGATTCCTTGTATTGGAACATATGAACTTTGATCTTATCATATATCTTGTATTTGCTACTTAAGCTACACTATAATTCTCATATTTGTTAAGAAATTGACTAAGAGAATCCACTTAGCTTATGCATTTGATACATTTGATATTATTTAATTTTCAAAGCTCTATTTTTATATTATTACTTAATATCATGGTTTCTTATAGATACTCATTTTGATTGGACCAAGTTCATTAATAAGATTTAGCAAGTATTATTTAAAGCCTTTGGCACCAAATTGGGTATATCTATTGCTTAGGATGCTTGAATGGATCATTCTCAAGCATGTGAATATCATGGTTATCACTAATACATGGAATTTAAAGTCTTTTGAAGTGTAACATAGTTCTTGATGCTTTATAGAAGAACCTCCATCATCTTTATAATGTACAATGCACAATCTTATAGTTAAGAATTGGATCACATGACAAGGACATCAATAACTTCTAGAAAAGGAATACGTAATAGAATGCAAATTATTCAAAATCATCATAGTTTTTCAGTAAAACTTTATTGTGTAAATTATTAAACACTTCTAGAAAATACTTTAAAAAGTAATCAAGAAGTTTTATAGATGATTATCTAGAAGGTATTTATAAAATTTCCTATGGATCAAGAAATTTAATAAGATACTTGAGGAATTTCTCATAGACTTTGGTTGGTAAGACAATAAAGAACCTTTGTAAAAATTGGGAAGGCAAGAACTTAACGGATTGATTTTCTATGAAAGTAAGCTTTATCACACATCTCACATATCACACCTATCTTACATATAAATAATAATAGCTTGGGCTAGCTCCCATATTTAGAGTATATTTTATTCAATTCTAGGTATATCTCTTCTCTATCCTTCCTTCTTATTATTTCAAATTCTCTACTTCTATAATATTGGATTCTCAAATTTACTTGTGTTTCATTATTATAAAATGAGACACAAGCTCTCTTGGGAGCATAGCCATAGTACTTGGTGTCCAAAGGTTGCACTCTTAATACCAACAAAAAGCTCTTGATGGAAGCTTTCTGATTAAACAAAGTAGAAGCAAAACCTATTAAATAAAAGGCTTTGAAACTTGAGTCATAAGGTATTATTTAGGTATGAGTTTGAAAGTACAAAAGAGAAAGGAGTCTTGGAAATCCAAAAGTAGGTAAATGAGATATAATCTCTAGGTTGGCTTTGGATCCAAACTAAACTCTAGAGAATTTAAAAGTTGATCTGAGGATTAAAAGTGGATTCTATGGTAAGTATTTGTAACTACAATCTTCGCTCCATTAATTTGAAACTTGGGTGGACAAGTAGTTTTATAAAGGAATGGAGGTTATAAATTAGCATAAAATTTTAACCCTACAGGAGACTCTCAAAAATGAAGAAAAGCAACAAAGTACACTTGAAAACTAGTCAAGATAAGAAGTATTTGTTCTGTCCAATACAAATATTGCATTATGTAATTATTCTTATAGGCAGAGAGTGGTTTGCATGTCTTAGCCACCTGAAATAGAGGGTGGTTGCATGGACAAAAACTGATTTTTGTCAATGAAACTTGCATACATCCAAATATAATCATGCGCTATATATACCTCTCTTCCACATGTAACTTATAAATTTTTAACATATGGTCATATGTTATAGATACTAGACATGATAAGTTATCAAATAGACATTGGTGAATTCAAAAGCCATAAGTTAACAAAGGTTATGTACTTGCCTTAGGCAAAATGAGTATTCAAAGGGTGATACCTTATACCTTGACATTGTCATTTAAACTAGTATTTAGTGGTGGTTCTTTTGTAATCACTCCATGATTCATGAGTCAAAATCACAAGCTAGACTCAAGTGCCTATATGAATAATTTAGCCATTAGATAGAGAAAATTATAAGGTATAAGGACATTAAACTACATAGATATTACATCCCAAGTCTTAATTGACTTGCTCATATTAGAAGTAAGTAGTTGGGCTTAATGGGTCAAAATAAGAATAAAGTCAAGGGCACAATCCAAGTGAATATAGTCCTAATTTTTCCTAGACTTAAAAATGTTGGTGTTTATTTAGTGCAATACAATTTCCAAAATATGAACTTATATCAAATGCATGCTTTCATTCCACATATAAACCAATTCTAGGTGGGAAGTGCACAATACTAGATATATGAGTAGATAAGACATCCAATTTAATTTGAAGGAAATTTGATGTCCCTTTGTGTTGTGCTGATTCTAATTTCTCCCAAATAAAATTATGATAAGATTATCTATACTAATAATGGGTAGGATATATAGATCCACTATAAAGGCAAGTGAGGTAAGTAATAGTAGAGAAAGTTAAATGAAGTTGTAACCTACAAGAAGGATCAGTTACCCATGAAAATATCTACACTTATTATTTCATGTTTGTAAGTAAATAATCTTTCTATGGCAAGTGCAAAGGGATCTGAGTATGGGATAGAGGAAACTCCATCTTAATGACTTTGAGCAATAGTATATGTTGATTGAAACAATAATCAACAATTGTGGGTAGAGATAGCAAATAGGAGTAAATTTGAGCAGTAGTAAAATCTTGATTGAAGTGATAGTAATAAGACTAGGTAGAGATAACAAATAATTAGCATGAGGTGTAAATAAAGAGTGTCATTTATGATTTTCCTTCTAACTCCATTTACCAAAAAACAATCAAAATATATAAGAATGAATATTATTAACACCATGTTGAATATTGAGCATAGAAAAGGAAATTTTGGAATTACTTGAGCAAGAAATCTCAAGTTTAGAGCAAAAACATCAAAAGGTGAAAGTGCAACTACTACAAGAGTAGAACAAAAGATTGTGTGAATGAGTGATCCTTGCTTGGAAAGGCTTCCAAAAATTTGAATGATTGAAACTAAACTCCTCTTGATGTGATGTTATACCTCATATTCAACTATTTTGTAATTTGGCAAGCATTAGTGTGAAAAGTCTTTGTTCCCACATGTTTGAAGTGGCACAAGTGTCATCAGTTACCAAAGTCAGTTCTTTCTCTAGTGTGGCAATACATTGTTTGTGTGATTGCTGATGTGGATGACTAACTCTCCAGCCAAAGGTCTACATGGTAGAGTGTGCTTGCAATAGGAGCGTATCCAATCACAATGGACAAAGCCCATGGTGTTGGGATAGTTCCACTTTGATGGTCTCCTTTTACCTAAGTACTATCCATGAGTGTGACCAAGGCAAAGGCCTTTGCCTTTTTGACACTCAAGTGGAACAGTTTTGGGCCCAATATCTTTGGACTAGTTCTTCCTACCACTTCTTTGCTCCATAGCTATGGTTTTCCCTATGGCCGGAGTGTAACCACCTAATCTTAACTTCTAGCTTTAAGCTTACCTAAAAAATTATCAAACTTCTAAGTAAATGATTAAAAGAATTTAAAAAAATGCATGTTAAGAAACAAAGTAGGCTACCACATATTGCATCAAAGAAGATGTTCTAGATCTTCACTAAAGTGTAATTGTGCTTGCATAAAAGTATTAAAAAAACACTATTGGAAGAGAAAATTTGACATATCTAGATAGTAGATGGCATCTTAGAGGTGATAGAATTTTATTTTCTTCATCAAATGTGTACTCCATATCAACTATAAGAATAAAGGCACCAAATCAAGGTCTCTTTCACATTTATCCTTTACATTACCCAAACAAATAGAGTGGCAATTGTAATTACTCTTCTTGCTACTACATGTAAAAGTTGTCTTACATTTCTTGCATAAAGGAATATACTCCAACTCCTTATCTCTACCTCTTCTATGAATTGTGGGCATACCATTGAGATTTGCTTTGTATCCCTTTCCTCCAAAGTCCCAATATCTATGGAAAATAATATATTAAGATCTTATTCTTGTGCAACAATTAGTTTGTTATATTTACATACTAGACATACACTCAAATTTCTCCACTCCTACAAAATTGTAGAGCTTTCCAATTATTGGTGACCATATTTTAGGAAAATCAGTTTGCTTGTTTAATCCCCTTGGACTGAACTATAGTTAAAATCTCCTCAGATTTCTTGCCTGATCAACAATAATATGAGTACATCACAGTTTGACTTGAGCTTATGAATATTGTCAAAACAAGATGATCTACTTTTATTTATGTAGGTGGTGTATTTAACACTAAACAAATTTTCATTAATTTTAGACTACTTGAAGTCTGCTAAATTAAAGAGATAGTAATACCTGAATCTTTTTTCACAGTATTATACTTCCCTTTATGAACATTGGCAAACAGCTTTTGTTCTAACTTTAATTCTTGTTTGCTCTATACATGTGTCACTTTGTGAGAAGTCTATAGCCTCTTGAGATCTTGAGAGTCCTTTCATTAGTGATTGTTTCCGGGTGGGACTTTCACTAATGAAATCCCTAACCTGCCTCATAATCCTTCAAAACTGAAACCCCTCCAGACCCCCGGATGCCATTTTCATGACTCGTAAATGGGACCCTTCCCGTTTTCACTTCTGGTTACTCATACAAAGATTTACAGACGTCAGTGCACTGCCCGTAGAAATCCGTCGATTGGAAACTGAAAACCCCCTTGTGTCTGTATCGCAAGAACCTATGACTTTTAACTTTGCCGGAGACCCGCCAAGATCTTGTGAATTTAGTTTTTGAATTCTGGACCAGATATGGATTAAAGGCATCCTTAGATTGGCATTTAGATTTCATTGGGGGTTTGAAAGGTTCATCATGGTAATCGCTCTCGAAAAATATTTTACAGGACCCTAAAGATAACCCGGCACAAAAATGAAGGGGTCCACAAACATTTGCTTAAGGGAGTGGAATCTTTTCAGGCACTTTCATTTAGTTGAGAGTAACGAGATGGATTAAGTGAGATTTTCGAGTAATTACATTTGTTACTAATGCATGCCAAGCGGCAGATCGGGTGGAAATGTGCACTGTTCCGAGAAAGGAATATGACGAGTTTGGATTAGCGACATATGTTACCCGGATTTCAAAACTGAACGCTAATTAAAGTTTGCAGGACGTTCGTAACTCTGTAACAAAGCTGCGGGGTCACATTTTTCATACCCTGTAAAAATTTACGGACCTCCCGGTACACCAGCCGTAAAGAATTACAGCATCTACCGTACTGCCTGTTTAACCCAAGTCCCAAGTTTACCAGAAGACTTAACAACCAATCGGAGTAACGTAGCACACGGTTATCATAATTTCAGCAAATTTGTTGATTGTAAAAGTTTCTGAATTATATAGTTATGATTAGTTAGTCATGTTACCATACTAAATTCCACTACCAAAATCAACCGCTACAGCGGTGTTCCAAAATTCCTTACCTGGCTTTGGTATTACCTTATATAAATGTTGCCGGTACATACTCTGCATCTCTTTCATTTCCAAATCTCGATTCAAGTATATTACAAACCTAGAGGTGTCCAGAACAAACTCCCTCGACCTCAAGGCATTACTTCTATTTGGCCTAGATCTGAAGATCACTTAATTTCACAATAGCTAGATTCCACAAGTCTGTTCTCGTTTAAATAAGTGTCGCTTTCTGAGGATGTTGCAACAAACATAACGAGGAAGTTTACTCAATCTAGATCTGAACATGACAAATTCCAATGATGTATTTGGTAATAATAATTCTCTTCCATAGCTCATAGCTTCTTGGAGACTAATATTCAATTAAAAGACTATTTTTTCCGATCTACTTATAATGGATGATCAGAGCGCAAGACACATGGGCATATTCACATCTAGATCTAGAATTGCACAACTGATGAATACCAAGTGATGAGACCCTCACATCTTACTTGTGTAAATAAGTTACTTTGGAAATCCAGACAACTAGATCTGCTATAGGAACTTGAAGCTTGGAGTTTTAAGGTTGGATAACATGTCTCAAGTTGGATATGATAAACAAGAGTGCTTATGCATTAAGTTTAGGGATGCAACTACCTGAATATAAAGTTATTTTATAAGATCTTTACCTTGCATGGAAATCATCATCAAGAGTATCCCAAGCACTTGAGTGACCAAAGAGTTATGACAGTTTGCACAAATTAGCCAAAAAGGAAACTCTTCAAGCTGTAGAGGTGCATTTCATGTTTAGAGGTTTATCTTCTAGAATACATGTCGGCTTGGCTTGATCTTTGTATTAATAGAAAGGTCTTGCAAGATGCTTCAAACATACCAAAATCTTACAAACTCATACCTATGAATTGTGTTAGATGAGTTATTGTACAAATTTAGTTTTGGAATCTCAAAATAAGAACTTAATTGTCCATGAATCAAAACTAAACATAAGAATATTTTAGGTAATAATTAAGCAACTAATCTCCAAATATTATATACTTGATACCAATAGAAATCTTTGGATTAAAGCTTCAAGAAAGGATCAAAGCCTATCTTAACCCACAAGTAGAAGCTTTGAAATGTATGTGGTATTATTTTGGTTGAGATATAATTTGGATGATCATAAGAGGAAAAGGTTTTAGATAATTCAGAGCTATAGACAAGGACAAGGGTTCCAAGGTTGACTTGGAACCCTTCTTGACTTTGCAACTCTATGAGTTGATTCAAAGATATGAAGTAAATATTGGTACTATAGTTAGTGGTTTTTCTATCAACATTGTACATCTTGAGTGTTACAACCCTCACTTTTTACTTGTGCCAATAAGAACCAATAATCTTAGAGTACTCATAGGGATCTTTGTTGGTGTTGGTAAGTTGTGGTATAGATGATCATTGTGTTAGAATAAGACTTGATGTAATTGAGGTAAATTAATATAAAAGTATGATGCACTTGGCTTTTTAGGTGTGGATTGAGGTGTAATGCAAGAATGAAACCAATGGTCATGAACCATTGCTAGATGACAAATATTATGCAACAAAAAATATTTTTGGATCACAAATAAGCTAAAAGAAATTAAAAATACACTTAGTAAGCCCAAACACAAAGAGGTCGATAATTCAAGATCTCATCCTTTGTTCAAGAGGAATAATACATCATGAGAGAGAACTAATTGAGAGCTTTATCATAACCCAATTTTGACTTGAGCATCCATAAATTGAGTTTGTTTGGTATATAATTTCAAGCTCATACAAGCATACATCCTAAGATGATTAAAGCATTTATATGAAGGAGAGTGTGCCTAAGGTGGTCTCTATATAAAACTTAAACAAAAATTTGAACTTATTTAAGAATATGTTGTGATTAGTCATTAGCTTATGTCATAACTTGGATCTAATATTAAGCCCAAATCTTGACCTAGACTTAAAGTTATTCTGTTTTGTAGTAGTTATAAATTGTGCAAGGTGGAGAAATATTAGTCTTCTCTAGATTGACTCTAGAAACAATTGTGCACAATTATATTCAATTCGAAGAAGCCTTAGACTATTAAGAAAATTGTCTCAGGGTATGATAGAAACCATCATAGGACTAGAATTTATAGAGCTTGAGAATGGTTTAGATCAAGAAGAAAGAAAATTTTGCTTTGGTGGGTGTTGAAGAAGCAAAGTTCACTATTCAAGGACTATAAAGAAAGTCTATTAAGTCATCATTGGCTTGCTCATGTTATTTGCCAAAATGGAATTAATCATAGAGTTTGAATCTTTGACCTTTAGTACTAGCTAGAACGTTTTGAGCTTGAACTGCAAAGAAAGTCTATTGGAGGTAAGCAATAATAAGGGGCAAAGGTGCTTATATAAATTAGTATAAGAAGTAAGAATAATAAGGATAAATATAAGAAGTATTGTGCTTAAAGAGCAACCTAGGTAGAAGAGTATTATTTTAAGGCTAGACCTACTAATATAGGGTTTAACATAACATTGAGAATTTTATTACTAAAGATAAACTCTTGTTATACATATAGGAGTAAAGATACAATACCAAGTGTATTCTAAGAGGCAAAATGTAGTTCCAAGGATACAATTATCCTAAATTTAGTGTTATATATGGCTAAGGCTTTCATTTTTTGTCTTAGTACTTAATTTTAAACTCAAAATCTTATAAATGGATTTCATATTTGAGTATATCATTGACTGTTATTTCATCATCTGAATAAATATGCACATTTTACTTTTTTTTAAAGGTCCAATTGATGGATTCTAATAAACTAATGCCTACTTGCAATGATATTGAATTCCTTGGACAATACCTTACCTTTCATTGAGGATACGACTACAATGATTTGCTGATCTACTCTATTGTGCATGTATTTACTTGCTTACCTTCTTTTAAGAAATAGAACTGATAATATCTACTTTTCAAAGCTTATAAATTCACCAAAACTTTTAGATGACACTCCTACAGATCAGAATAAATCCATAGAATTGGGACTCATGTCCAAGGTAAGGCATGAAAAACTTAGGAAAGAATTTCCAAGCAAACAGTCTGAAGTTGGTGTTGGAGGTAACTTCCATTGTTTTTATAACATTCAACTCCCTATGTGCTTTTGTGATTTTTGGGTAATCAATCTCTTCACCTTTCCACTTAAGAATCATTCATCTTTGTTAAAATAATATCTTTAACATATTTTAGCTCCTTGATTTATATTCTTCACCCATTTCCTTGTGAGGTTATCTTCTTTAGCATAACTCTCTAGAATTTACAATTTTTTACCAATTTGATTGAAAAGGCAAACATCATAAAAAGAAATTCTATTTGCCAACATATTTTAATTATTCAAGTGAAAAAATAAAAAATCATTTTTTTCCACATTTCCTATTCACAGTCATCAATGTTTATGAATAATAATTTTTTGGTGAATTTTCTCTTCCAAATCAAATCATAAATTTAAAATAAAAAAGTTTGTTGTTCATAGATTTTGGCACCATCTAAAATGCGCATTCAAACAACAAAAGGGTGATTAAATCTTTTTGTCACCTTGGGGTGTCCTGAAGTATACCACACCTAAGATAGAAAGAAAGAGAAATGACATATGATGTAATACACCAAAGATAAAAGAAGAAGAGTACAAGGCACCAAATAGTGTAAAAAGGAGAGAGCACAAGGCACTATGGTCACATTGAGGTGCCATTAAATCCATCTCTGACTTGAGACTTCAACAAATTTACTTACTTGAACACATTTAAAGTATTTACTTGAATCAATGAAAAAGTGACCGTGTAGAAAAAACAAAGGATGCAAAGACCCCAATAAGCCGTACAAGGGTAAGAAAAAAGAGGCAAAATGGGACTAAGCCCCAAAAGCATCAGTATGAGAAATCTGCTCTACCACACCTAAGATATCCAAGCTATACAAGTTGTAAGGTTTACAAACTATTGGAGCATCTAAAGAAGCATTACTTAGTGTAATTGTTCTCATATGGATTGTACCGGCCAATGGACACACATTATCTTAAATATGATACAAAGTATGAGAGTGAGAGTGGTACTTCATAACATTTTATTTGATAAGCTCTCACACACTCCTTGACAAATCTGTCAAAATCTATGTCCATCACTCCTTACAACTCAAAGGTTAGAGGAACAAAGAGGTGACCTTGCTGCATACTCCTAAACTTGGAGACCTTGTGTGTTGTTGCTCTGCTCACCACTCATCTAGGGGATGAGTAATCACTCCCTCTAAAATTGCATCATGCATAGGGTTTGTAACCACAACATCCACTACTATCACTTGATCAACTCGGACCAAATATAAGTTTTCCCTAAAAAAATTTGTCTACAAAGCATGCAAACTCTCTCTCCAAGCAAGATATCCACTCTCTTGATGCCATCATGGATAGTTATCCTCTATCCTCCAAGAGGACACCAAGTCATATGGAGCATCATTGCATATGGTATAGAACCATACTCACAAGTGAGTAATGAAGATGCAAATGTGTGGACCAAATGTAAGTAGAACCTTGTTGATATAGAGAAGGTAGTTGGTGCAAGTCAAAATTCCCTAATGAATGGTTGAGCTAGGATTCAAGAACCCTCATCCTTGTTGGAGCAAGAGCAAAGATGTACTCTAGTAGCTCAAGGTATGGACTAGTCAACTAAGAGAGAATGTAACATATGCTCGCATTGTTGCTCCATCAAGGAAGACTACAAGCCTCTAGTCCAATAAGTAGGAAAAGAAGCAAAGGATGGAAATTCATCTCATGCTCGTAGAGATAGACCATCTCTCGTCTGCAGTAATAACATCTAGAGAGAAATGGATCCTTCTTTCACCTCAATCACATGTGTCTCCAACATTATTAGCAACTATAAATTGAGAGGAAAGTAAGGATGAGAGTCCAAATACCCAAAAAATGCTATAGGTACCATCTACTCCATAGATAGTAGGACTACCCCTCCGCACAAGGTTGGTATAGATATCTTTCTACATGCCAAACCTCTATCACACACTCAAATGTCCTTGGTCCAATGATATCACCAAAGACTCCTATACTCCTCCTCTTGAAAGCTCTCATACATGATAGGAAGGTCAAAGAAGGGGAATTGTGTGAAGAAGATAAGTCGGTTGACAGGCAATATTAGTGGAGAGTATACAAAATGCCACCTATGGATCTCCTAGTAGAGGAAAGTCAACCACATGAAGAATATCCTTTGCAAGGACTGCACTTAAGAAGAACGTGATAAATCCTTGGGACTTACTAGCACTCCAAGAATACATAATCCATCTACAAATGTCATACATCCCTCTAGAAGGTCAAGGTGGGGAGGGATACTTGAAGGGGACAATCCTCTGCACTTTGACACATTGACTCTTAAGTCTACAAGGTGTACCTTGGTAGTCAAGTGGCCAAAGGTCTACCTAATATAATCTAAGGGACCCATGATGGGTGTATTGTTTGCCAAGGAGTGAATTACGTAACCTAGCATGACCAAAGTAGTAAATAAGAGAGCTTTGAAGTGAGCCATGGCAATAAAGATCCCCCAAAGGATCTCCTTGTCATTATTAACAAATGATTCCAAGATAAAGACTCCCTCATGTGAACAATTGTGTTGGTAATAAAGAGAAACAAGAAAACCATAGAGAGATCACTCAAAAGGAATAAGATTCGCCAAAGATCCACCAAACTCCCTAAAGGTGGATGTTCGTAAGATGCTATTAAAAGTGTTCTAACTGATTCCAAGATAGTGATTCTCTTTTCTCATGTGAACAACCAAGTTAATAGTAAAGAGAAAAAAAAAACCCATAAAAAGATCACACAAAACAAATAAAACTCATCAAAGATACACCAAACTCCCTGCAAATGGAAGTTGGTGAGATGCTGTTAAAGTGTTCTAACATCTACCTACTTGTGTCCAATCTGGAAATATTTCTTAAGAGTGCCTTGGTACCTAGATATATAGTCTCATCTCCTTCAGCATGGAGATTAAAGTAAGTATCTATATCCACTCGGCAAGATCCCAAGTCCCAATATCGACCAAGTAAAGATATAACCTGAGCAAGTCTAATGGTGAGATTTGGCAGAGTTCCAAGTCCGACCGCCGAGCGACCAAGTAAAGATATAACCTGAGCAAGTCTAATGGTGAGATTTGGCAGAGTTCCAAGTCCGACCGCCGAGCGAAGGGTCTTCCACTCCAGCTTCGCTTTTAACTTTACATTGGAAGAGTAACGCACTTTATAACGGACGGACCTTTTCATCAAACATCAGACCGAAAACTGTTGAGTACGCAGTTGGGGAACATGGAGACAGCTTCAAAGCTCTACTTTAGTCTGCATGAGGACAGTGAGTCTTCAATGCCTTCGGTGAGGACACATCCATCTGCCCCCATCCAGAGACCACTGTAATATGCATCCCACGTTTGTGATACATAGATGCAAACGACGCACCGAAAGTCTACTCCGTCCATAATAAAGTCAAACAATTCTCCCTCTCCGCCGTCAATATCTTGTCAACGGCAAGAGAACAATGTCGCAAGTTTACTTCTCTTGCCGTACTTTGAGCTTCCAATCTTGTTACCAATCTCATTGTACGTCTGTCTGCTGCTCCAAAGCACGTCAGTCTCGGCTTCTTGCCTTCGGCGCAGATCTCCACAGATCTCCACAACACTGCGCCTCAGATACAATGACCACCTCTGTACAACACGTGCCCGTATAGCTAATTGCAGGAAATACACGATGGCTGGAGGATCGCTGACCTGGCAATGCATTCTGCGAGGCAGGATTGCATGTCAAGAAGGCTCTAGCAGCGGTGGCGAGACTCCGCCAATCTTCCAGGCTACTAGGATTGTCCTGGTGGCGATCGGAAAATGACAGGACTCCAGGATACTGACATACTCAGGTTTGAAAGAAGATGCTGCCGGTCGAGCGCAGGCCGTATGCCGCAGACGTGATTAGGCGGAAACCCTTTAGGCGCGCACTACGGTTATTCAGTTCCGTGGACCAGATTCGATGCTATTCTATGATCTATCGGCTCTTTATGGAGGAGTATGTATCTCCTTCTGTTGCTGAACGTGGATGTAGCCTTGAAAATAAAAGCAAACGCACGCCCGGAATAAGGGGATACAGAATCCGGCTTTCAATCAGGATTCTGTATTGCTTCGTGAAGGTTTTTCCGCCTATTGAAACTATGTCAGACAATACAAAACGTACTATCGTAGCAATTTGCACATCAAGATTAAATCATGATTTACTCGTATTCAAATTTGACGGTGTGATCGGTGACTCTATATTACTCTATATTAAAAAATGAAGATACCAAGTCAACTGACTCATACGAATAGAAAATTTCATTTTAATACATGCCTGTTGGGTACGCATGCCACACATATAAGAATCGTAATAGTAAAAATCTGATTTTTATTAATTCGATTATTATATTCGATTATCTCAGATTATTACACTTATTTTTAATTTTTTTCCCATATATCCATGTGTGCCCATGCTATACATGAACTAATTAGTGGACTAACTCCAACTTTGTGGAGTGAATGAGAAGCGATTGAAGTAGGTGAGAGTGTTAAAACTGTATCGATATCTGTTATATTCATCTTAGATGATTTATTCATTAGTCAACATGTTCATAGGTGTTACCTACTTCCACTCTGTTGCCGTGCTCTTCTTTGGACCTCATCTTCTGTTAATAGTATAGATTGATTGTGCAGGTGAGGACATTGCATATTTATTTGTTATAGTGGTAGTAATTGGAACGTGTTTGTATGCAGACAATGAGAACCGATTTACGATCCTGTAAGCATTCAGAACATCTAATGTTAAGAAGAATAAAGAGCATATTGTAGATGTAGTCTTCAGAGGTCCTCATATGTAAAACATAGTTATCAATAGAAAAGGCCAACACGCAGTATAACAAGAATCTGTACAAGGATAAAACATAAGAGGTAAAATGAGGCTTACCCCAATAGTTATCAATTGAAGTGGTTCATGTTTTGTTCCTTTCATGATATTGAGGAAGCTTCTCCTCTTTGTTTGTCACATTCTTTTTACGTTTCTGACAACATCAATTCTTTCAGACCATATTCTTAACTCCTAACCGTATCCCAAAGAGAAATATTCACTGGGACTTTCACGGACTGACAGGAATCAACCATGTTACAAAATACTACATGGGAGATATATATCAAACCTAATAGGAACTAAATGATTGAAGCTAGAACTGCACAGTTTAAAAAGAGCTCAAATGGTAGAAAACCTTAGTCAATTATTGACTGAAACAGTGAAGTAGATTGACAGTAGAGCATCTAAAATTTCATAGAAGCTCAAATGATAACCCGACATTGCAGGAGGAACCAACATTAAGAAATCGGTGAAGGTGGAAGTCCTTCTAGTTTCGTTGGTTGCTAAACTTACAGTACTTCGAGATACCAAAATAACCGATGGAAATCTCAGTTGACTTGAGGAACACAACTGTATACATTTATTTCCGTGTACATTCTTCTCAAAAGTAGAGAGAATAGAGGCTCATAGAAGCAAGCGAGCAAGGTACAAGGGTACAAATGATACGTGCAATTGAATAATTATTAGCTAGCTGCCTTTGGTGTAGAGAGCAGCCCGGCTTTACCCCACCCATCACTTTGGCGTGTACTCAAAGTCCAGCTATCATTAGCTACGCCGCTACCATAGCGTACAGTTCCGTCAATTGGTACGGGCTACGAAGTCCGCCCTACAGTTCGCTTTCTGCTGTTATTCACCAAGAGAGCATCTGAAGTTTATGATAAAGAATTATATCCATCGGCCACGGTGGCAAGGAGAAGGGCTAAGGGTAGGACCCAACAGGAGAGCACGAAGCTGGAAAAACCTCAAGTTTGACATCAGTCAACCACGGGGAGGGTCCTGTCCCATCTTCTAGGGGGCATCTTCAGGCTAGGAGGATTATCTGACCGCCGGCTGCACCCAGTGACGGCCCGGACGTGCCCATTCTCACCCCACTGCCTCTCAGGACGGTACGCAGATCCGTTACTCCCGGGCTTACGGTCAGCTCTTGGACGAGCAGTCGAAAGATGAAGAAATAGAGTCAATGGAGGTTGTTGGTCGCGCGAAATCGCCTAAGTCCGGATCATCGAAAGTCCAGATAAGGCGCTGAGTTTCAACGCTGTTGGGTTCTAACGACCAGAAAACCCGAAATCGTGTAAGAGTTCCCCCGACCAAAGCTAACCGGGTATAGTATAGTAACCGGCAGTGGGATAACAGATGACGTCTTTGCACCCTTCAGTGGGGATGCTCCCGTGAGCATGGTGACAGACAGTTGCATAATCATCGTTGTCCTCACGTTGACGTGTCCTGGAGTTTAGAAACCTTCTCCATCTGTCCAAGACCCATTGGGTCTGGAATCTAATTCGTCTACAAGAGCTGAGTTTATGCTTTAACTTTATCTTTACTCGCAACGTGAAAGCATTCTAAACTTGGAGACATCTCCTTTCACTGTATCTCCACATAAGGAAGTAAGGCTATCTGTCTTCATTTGAGTAGAACTCGGTATTACATCTTCCTCTAGCTTGTATACATAACTTTGGTTTTTCTTTCTTCAGTTGAAATTTTTAACGTCTACAGGTTCACGATCCATCATGGGGAAGCTAGGTGAACGAGGGTATATGCCAGCAAGAGGTAAGGGTTCCTGTACTGGTTCGAAAACTTCATTTGCAAGTTATAAACCTAAGATCAGCAGACCAACAGAATCCTTCACATATCAGGAATTCTCTCACTGACAGTTTAACAGAATGAAACGACTATGTGGCTATGTATTGCTTTCACTTTTTGCTGATCCATCGGAAATGTTTTCTCTGTATGCAGTCCTGAGAAATGTCCATTAGACACTTACAATGCGATAAGAGCCAGGTCCCTTCTTGTCCTCCAAGGCTCGTAAATTGTTTTCAAGATACTGATTTTCCCTACCAATTCTTCAATCTAGAGAAAAGCAGGCAGGAAGGTCAAATAAAATACCCCAAAGGAAAAAGAAAAAGTACAAAAGCACAAAGAAGTGCAGATGGAGAAACCAAGCCGGAAGCTCAAGCCAAAAGTGCCAATGAGCCGAAGAGAAACAAGAGCATAAGCCCCACATGGAAACAAAGAGAGAAACAACAGCCCAAGCCTTACATCAAACATAAACAATGTAACCTACAAAGTAAGCTGCTCTTGAACTCTATGGTATAGATACTCGAAAAGTATATTTGGTACATGAGGAGAGAGAGTGCTAGACATGTCTGGAGTCGCCTTCTATAGCAGTTGCCCATCAGTGACGACCCAATGCCTGTGTTCATTGTATGGTGACGATTCACAAAAGTAAGAGGTGAGCATAGCTGGCAAGATAGCCAATGCTCCCCTTCTTAGTAGGGAGCTCCATGTTGCATCATGAAGGAGATCATCAAAGTGATGATGTAGATGAAAAAAATGGCGTGCATATATACATCACTACACAACATACATCGCTGTCAACATCATACACTATAGAAGCAAAATTCACACATAAATCATACATGGACTCTCAAGTGCCAAAATAATCAGTTTGTTCACACAACTTGAATCACGCTCAATCACATCAGTACTTGATCTATCAATCAATAATCCATCAACAATTAGGCACTAATTACAATCAAGCTACACACACTCTAGCCAAGAGAATCCACGTGATGCTCGCCGGCCTCTGTCCACCATAGCTAGGAACTCAAAAGCTCAACATCAAAGAAGTGATCTCCCTGGAGCTGCACTTCAAAAATATGCCCCTTGGTCTCCAACCCTAACGGTGCAAGTGACAGTTGGCTCCACCATGTAGTCAGTAACACGAACATGAAATCTGACCATCAACAAGTAGTCTATGAGTAACTATCAAAATACTTCTGACTACCATCACTACTACTCTAGAGTCCAAGCAATCTAGGTGCAATGCTACAAATGGCATGACAAAAATCTCCACTGCTAATGGGAGAAAGGTGTAGGAGGTGAGTCATAGTGCATAGTGGTCCTCCTTCTCCTTGCTTGCAATAGTTATTGTAGCTCTTGCATGTGTGCCTACTCTAGCCAAGGACTCTAGTTGGAGAGTGCTTGAAACCACTACATCAAATAGGATACGTTGACCGTCCATGAATGTGACTATACAAACCGTCACTCTCCAAGGAGGAAGTCTTGGCAGGTCCAACCATTGCTCAATCTGAACCTTGGAATGAGTGGATCATAAAATCTGAGCTATTGTATTCCAAGGGCATCATGAACTCTAGTGGGCTCTCCACCTACGGCACACTATAAAATGTGAACGCCTAGGTGTTTTATGTTGCATATGCATTGGTTTGATAGCCTTAAAAGTGTTGGATGTGGTAATCCCAATCATAGATAGAGTGCTATGGTAAACTCCTCCAAGGTGAACCAAAAGTCTTCAATCAGAGGAGCGACATAAAACCAAGCTCCAAATCCTTTCACTACATAGGAGACAATCCTAGCTCCATCAAGAAAAATCACCCCAATGAGGATGTTGGTAAGGATGTGAGTGTGCATGTGCTCACTAAGATTTTTATGAATCTTCTTTGAGTCTAGGGATACAAAGTAGATAAACTACGGTATTGCTATGCATGCAGGTCTTGGCAGTAGGTCATGAGCCAAATCGAGATATGATTGGAATTTCAAAGAATACAAGGACTAGATAAACCATCCAAGACCATTCATAGCGGATCATGAGAGAGAGTGAGAGAGTGCACAAGGAAGATAAGCAAGAATGAATAGAGAGAGTGTACTCCTCTCATGTATATATAGTATACATGTATATCCTAAACCATGATACAAATGTATAGTGAGTACTACATCACTAGCTAAGTCACTATGAGCTTGGGTTAGTATCAACACTCCACTTCAAGCTCAACTCAATATCATGCACACCAAGGCAAAGTCCGAAAGCCTCAAACTTATCCTAGATAAAGCCTTGGTAAAAATATGACCATTTTGCTTACCTATTCTAACAAACTTAAGCTCAATTTGCCTTGCCATAACTTTCTTCCTAACAAAGTGATAGTGCATCTCAAAGTGCTTAGTCCTAAAATGAAACACATGATTGCTAGCTAACTTGATGTTATTCATATTAACTTATGTATCACACAATGGGAAATAAAAAATCCACACCAATATCAAAAATCAAACTCCAAAGCCAAACAACTTCACAAGTTGCATTGGTGGCTCCATGATACTCTTCCTTAGTGGACGATAGAGCTATAGTTGGCTGCTTCTTAGAAGCCCAACTTCCAACTTCACTCCCAAGTCCAAATGTGTACCTTGAAGTAGATCTCCAATCAAGGACACTCTATGCACAATCTACATTAATGTAACCATGTAGTACCAATGATCTGCCAAATGTGAAGTGAAGGACAAATTGCAAAGTGAACTTCACATATCAAAAAATATGCTTGATAGCCTCAAAGTGACATTTGCATGGTGAATGCATAAATTGGCTGACAAATCCAACCGCATAACTAAGGTTAGGTCTAGTGATAGTCAAATAGATCAGAATACCAACCATCTACCTATATCCACCAAGATCAATGAGTGTAATACTCCAAGGACAAGAGAAGAGAGAAAACACAGATTACACACTCAAACATTCTGTGCCACAAAGGAGTACCTTCTCTTTATTATATATACAAAGAGGATCTCCTCCAAGGAAGCTCCACCATAGGATTATGCATACAGATAGGTGACATGTCAATAAGCTTCACCCTTGAATTACTTACTTGGATGAGTGACATGTCGGTCTAGGTCCTATCTGGTTGGTCAAACAAGCTTTGACCAAAGGGAATCTTTTAGGGAATCTTCATGTAGGAGTCTCAAAATCACGTAAGGTACCGTTGGAAAGCTCTCAACGAGACAAACCAAGGGAGAAGGAAGGCCGACCTTTCTACTATCAAACAAGGGAGAGGAGTCTGCACATTTTTGAGGCCTAATTCATCCGTTTAGGCCTCCAAAATTGCATTCAAAGATTTCAAGCATATTTTGGTTCCTACTCTATTAGTAGAAGTCCCCTTTTGGTGATATCTCTTTCTGATCTGTTTAGTCCATCATGTGTAACATCCTTCTAGATGTTACCAAACCAATTCTCACCTTTAAATATATGTCTAGCTATTAGTTCTAAGGTTCTCAAGTCTATTTTGGTTTCTGCCTTATTAGTAGAAGTACTCTTTTAATGATACCTCTATTTGATCTATTTTCACCATCATGTACAATATCATTCTAGATGTTACCAAACCAAATTTCAGATCTAGATCATATGGCTAGCTCTTGGTATTATAGACCTCCCTCCTTTTAAGACACAACATCCTCGTTGTGCAATTGTTACTCAAATGCTTGCAACAACACCGGTGCATGTGTCAAATTGGCAGCAGGCTCCTAGGTTGCTTCATAGATGAGGTAACCTTCCATTATACTAGATAGTCCACCTGTGGATGGTGAGTACCACGCATGCATTTTTATAGAGAATACGTTCCACTTCATATTCCTTTGTGCCGTTAATGAGTGTCGGACAAGGTTGAATGTCTTGTGTAGAATGACCTTGGCCTGATTGGGGAGCATATCTGCATAGTAGGGAAACATGGAACATTGGATGGATCTTCATGTGTGGTGGTAGCTCAAGGTGATAGGCCATAGCACCGACACGACGAACAATCAAGAAAAGCCCAATAAAATAAGGTCTGAGCTTACGAGGTCCAGCTAATGTGAGGTTGGTTGTCAATAGCCACACTTGATCCCCAACATTGAAGTCCATGTGCCTACGGTGTGCATCAACATATTGCTTCTATCAATTTTGTGCAATCTATAATCTATGCTTGGCGCTCTCCACTCCTTGTTGGATTCTAGAAACAAATGTGTTGGTAGCTACTAGACGGATCTTCATCAAGCTAGAAGGTGTGAAGGGATGCTTACCATACATGAAGAAGAAAAAAGTGACCTGGATGGATGCATTCACTGAATTGTTGTAAGCAAATTCCACCAACAGGAGTAGAGTGTCCCACCTCTCTTGCTCTTCTAAGGTGAAGCCGCGTAACATGTCTTCAATCGTGCAATTAGTCCGCTCTGTTTGGCCATCTATTTGTGGGTGGTAAGTTGTGGACATGGCCAACTTGGTTTTGAAGAAACCAATGAGTGTTCACCAAAGAAAACTAGTGAATTGAGTGCCTCTATCGGTGATAAGTACTCTAGACAAGCCATGGTGAGAGAAGAATGCATCTAAGTATAATTGAGCTAGTTGTGGAGCGGTCACATCCTTGGTGGTAGGGCGTACATGAATCATTTTGATGAGCCAATGCACAAAGACCATGATAGAGTCAAACCCTAAGGTGGTCTTGGGTAATTCACAAACAAGATCCATACTCACTTGTTCCCAACGTTGGGTAGGAGTGGGGAGAGGTTGAAGGAGCCCTACATGAGCTTGATTAGAAGCTTTGTTTTGTTGAAAATTAGGCAGCTGTTCACGTAGTCCATCACGTCATTGCTCATCTTGGGCCAATAATAATAGCGTTGGATTGCATCCAAGGTCTTGTCCACTCCAACATGACCTGCAATGGCCGAATCATGACATTCCGCTAGAATGGTGGTGTGTAATTCTAGGACATTTGGGATCCATAATCTGCCATTATGAAAGGTGAGTCCTCGGGTGCTGGTGATGCCTTTGGATGATTGCGCTTCTACAATCTGTGAATCAGTTTTTGTAGCAACCAGAATCTCTGGCCAGAATTCAGGGTTAATCTTAACCTCTGCCACCAAGTTGTTTTCCATTGGCATGTGGGTGAATGCATCTGCAAGTTGCCTCTTACCTTCCACGTAGGTGATTGCCATGTTGAAGCATTATTGCCACTCTGCACACCAAATTTGGCAACAAGATAGATCCTTCTGCGTCTTGAGGTATACTAGAGGTTTGTGGTCTATCTCTACTACAAATGCCTTCTAGTCCAAATAGTGCTTCCAATGCTTGGTTGCCGAAACGATGGCCAACTCTTCTTGTTTTGTGGTGTGGTAGTTGCGCTCTGCCGGTAACAACTTTCAAGAGAAATATGCAATTGGATGCCATCCGTCATGCCACTCTTGTTGTAGGACTGCTCCTATTGCTATGCTTGATGCATCTATAAACAACTTGATTAGATGTTTTGGGTCGTATCACTTCAAGATTGGTGCATGTAGCAAGGCAGATTTCAATTCTTGAAAGGGCAACTCTTGTACGGTTCTTCATGTCCACTTCTTCCCCTTTCCAAGTAGTGCCATTAAAGGCTGTGCAACCTTGGAGAAGTCCTTGACAAATCTACGATAGAATCCCATAAACCCCAAGAAGTTCTTGAGTTGAGTCTGATCTTTTGGGGCACTCCATTTTTTAATGACCTCTATTTTATCCATCAATACTTGAATGCCCTCTACACTTACTCTATGCCCCAAGTAGTCTACTTCAGACTTGCCAAACTTGCACTTTGAGATTTTGGCGTACAATTGATTCTGTCATAGAATCTGGATGACCTCTCATAGATGTTGTTTGTGTTCCGTCATCGTGCTACTGTATAATAAGATATCATCCAAGAAGATGATAACAGACTTATCCAAGTATGGATGACATATGTCATTCACTAGATTCATGAAAGTGGCAGGTGCATTGGTGAGGCCAAAAGGCATCACAAGATACTCAAAGTGGCCATACTTGGTTCGAAAGGCAATTTTGTACACATCCTCCTCCACAATTCAGATTTGATTGTAACCGCTTTGCAAGTCCAATTTGGTGAAGTATCTTGCTCCATAGAGTTGATCAAACAGGTCATCCATGCAAGGTAAGGGGTATTTGTTCTTCATTGTTTGCTGGTTGAGACCTCAATAGTCAATGCACATGCGCATTGCACCATCTTTCTTCTTCACAAAAAAGACAAGAGCTCCATATGGTGATATGCTAGGTTGAATGAACCCCTTCTGTAGCATCTTCTCAATTTGAGTCTTACACTCCTCCAACTCATGAGGTAATAGCCAATATGGGGCATTACAAGGAGGTGTCTTCCTCGAGAGTGTCTCAATTTTATGATCCACTCTCTTTTTTGGTGGTAATCTTGAGGGTAGATCATCAAGAAAAACATCTTGAAATTCATCCACCACAGCCTTCAATTTCTCAGGAATTTTTCCATTGAGTTGTGCACTCTGGAATTCTCTTATTAGACCCATGAAACATCTATCGGTCTTATAGACATTTGTCGTCCCTATGACATATAGAGGCAATTCTTGCTTGTGTGATTTTTCTTTAACCCCAATGATTGACCATTTGTGGGTTCTCACTACTTTTTTCCTCCAATGTACCATAGGGTTGTAATGCTCCATCCATGGCATGCCTAAGATTGCATCATAATGAACTAATTGTATCACTCGTCACTCAATTGCTTCTTGATATTCTCCTATAGAGAGTGTTACCCGTCTAGGTAATGATTCAATCCTCTTTGTTTGTCCATTAGGCAACTCTACTTCTTCACTCCCATCTCTTTCTAGATCCATTCCCAATCTTATTGCAACAGAGCAAGATAAGAAATTCTTTGTTGCTCCAAATTAATACTCTAACTTGATTGCCTTCTAGGACTCCATTCACAACAATCAATTATGAGATTGCATTTCGGGATCTTTGCACATTAGTCTTCTTCCTTCCTTCACTTCCTTGCTTCCTTATTGAGCTAGTAAGGCCACGAGGTACATTTATTAGTGATCTTTGTTTTCCGAAGTGATTTCCACCTCCTCCTCTTCAATGTGCCTCTCCATGGTGTTCAAAGATTGCTTGTATGAAGGCCAAGGGCCTCTAGGGAAATAAGTGCAATAGTTGGTAAATATGTGCTCAATATGGCCACAATTGTAACAACGGTGTTGTTCTCCTCAAGTTCCTTCTCCTCGTGGGACTCTATCTCTTTGTTCTTCTACCTATCCACGCTTCCCTTGAAGTGGTCGTGCTCCTCAATCTCAAAATTGAAGGTTGCACAATTCCATCGGTACTGGTCCACCCATGTGTGGCATTTTTACCCAATAATGTTGAGGTAGAACTAATCTTGAACCTCCACCTAATGCTCCTACTATTCTCTCTGCACAAGCAATGGCTTCAAATACCATGCAAGGATTTTGCACCATGACTTCTTGGCAAATCCGCTCCTTTAACCCTCATTTGAAGTTGTCGAGAGCCTCTGTTGGACTCATGTTGGTTATTGCAACTTGTAGATCCAGAAATGCCTCCACATTCTCTTGTATGTTGTTCTTTTGTCTCAATCCCCATAGTCGGGTTTGAACCATCTGAACAGAATCCATCGATTGGAAATTCTTCAGTAATCCTTCTTGCATTACTGTCCACGTGATGCAGCCTGCAAAGAAACGGAGACAGTACTCCCACATAAATAGAAAAATAAAGACTCCATGAAGAAACGGACAGCTGAAAAGGATGGAGATGAACTGGTGGCAAGAGACAAGAAATAGTCGGTAAATATTGTGGGTCAGGGAAGAGCTGAATCAGGAAACAAAAATCGGAGAAGGTGGATGAGGCAGAGCACAAGAAGGATAAATCGCTCTGAGAACGAGGGAAGACGAGCTAAGCATCCAAGGACGTGGATATTGATATATCACAGCAAGCGCTATGGACGCCTGAGTCCAGAGAAGCCAAACAGCTGAGGGAAGCAGAGGACGGCCATAGTACGTCCCCATGAAAACACATGCAACTTCATCAGTGCCTCACGCAGTGCCGAAGTAGTTGAGCTAGAGTCAGTACCACTCATACCGAGTCTCTGCTCGAAAACTCATGAGTGCCAAGGCAAACTCGGTTGCTCCCCTACAGTGCCGCTCAGAGGTCAGAAATAGTGAGAAATAGTGAGATATGATAAGCATCAGCGAAACAAACATCCATTGTAAGAAAAATGCATCGCTGCACGGGAAGGGACCAACGAAATAAACTGAAGCAGCGAGATACATGAAGCATCAACGAAATAAACAGCATTGAAATCAGCAAAAGAAACATCTTTGTAAGAAAACTCAGCGCTTCTTGGGGAGGGACCTGCAAAATAAACCTTCTCGAAAGAAAGCGCAGCGCTGCAAGGGAAGGGACAAGCGGGGAGCCACAACAACTTTGCTATCCTTCACAAGTAAGGACTAGTGGGAGAGACCCAGCAAACCACGAGCGGGGAGTAAAAAACGTCATTGCTGCAACAAGAAGAGACAGCGGGAGAAACCCTATCAAACCCCAACCCAGCAAACCCAGCAGGAGAAACCCTCGCGAGGAGAGAAACAAGTAAGAGTACTAAAAAGAAAGGAATGGAACTGTATATATACTATATATGTGTATCCTAAACCATAATACAATTGTATAGTGAGAACTAAGTCACTATGAGCTTAGGATAGTATCAACATGGAATGCATGGGCTAGAATAGAGTAACTTGATAGGTGCTAGCAAAAAAAGATGACCCTCATGTAAGAACCTATTTGCCAGAAAGAAAACCGCTAAATGTCTATGCTCCGAGCTATGCTGCTGGTGCAATTGCCTCATGTGAAATGAGTCATTGCCCCATGGCTATGGGGAGATAGGGAGAGCTATTTGCATTATACACCACCATCTTGTAAATGTGATAGCATGCATGATGGCCCCAATAAAGGGGAAGATGTGACACATGGTGCTATGGTCCTTAGATGGGAAAAGAGTAACTCTCGGTGGGGTTCAATCTGCCCTACTCACATTCTCCAATTAGCCCTCTAGAACCACTACTTTAGAAAACTGATAGTGACTCCTACATTGCAGCTAATGCATCTTTTCACCACGTGTGAAGTATCCCGTGAAGACATGATACAACTGCATGAAATCCGACCCTCGCGAGTGCAACGCTTCAACGACGTCAACTACTGGCTGTCCGTGTACGAGCTTAAAGCTTTTACTCCTCCATATAAGCTTTCACAATCCACTATTACTAACAAGGTGCATTGGAGTGTAAGAACACACATACTAGAGGATGAACATGAAACAGCCGAGGAATAAACTTGGCCACCAAAATTACGAATTGTCTTATGCACGTATTGGTTTGTCGGTTTCAAGAAATGATAGAGTACACATACGAGGGAGGTATGCTAAGATATTATAGCTAGGTCTGATCTCGCTCGTCTGCAAACACTTTCATAGAGATGACACCATGGATATCCAATTCACGTAAGTCTTCGTATTATTTATCTTATCTGCTAGAAATTCTTATCAATCGAACTGTCTCCTAGGGACAAGTGATTACCAAGTGATTTCATGTCCTGTAATAACAAAGTGCTTGTCGTAGCAGGTACGGAGGCGATGCTCATCACATGGTTCTATAAAATAGTGATTTTGCCAACTTGTAATATATAGAAAAGGACGCCAGATGTACTTCCTTTTACCCATAAATCGTTGCTGTCTATATTATATTTTCTTGTCATAAAATCAAACTCGTGTGTCGTTTCATAATCCACTTGTCTCATTTAGAGTCGGAGGAGTTTCTCCGGCATTCAGCTCTCGTCACTGCAAAAGGCTGCCGCGAAGAAGTAGGTTATACATGGAGATAAACCGCGGGTCAAACGTATGGAGGGATTTGATCGTGCTCCATTTCTAGTTTGCATTCCTCGGATTGTCTTCTAAAGGTAAGCAATTCCGGTTATACCTCAATCCGGTCAGATTCAAGCGGACAAGAGACACCGTCACATGGAAATGGAAGGGGCAAGTAGGCAAGATGAAGCCCAAATAAGCCCTTTGGTCGTTTGACACTATACCCCTTTCTTGCAACCTCATTCCCTGAAAGCATATAACACCTCTAAATTGAAGGATAAAGGAAGGTAACATTAGAGAAGGTACACATAATTCGATGTATAAATTTTAAGTCGACACCTTTGGATTAAGAATCTTGGATTCTGGAAGTCAACGAAATCCACTGGATATAATGAGTTGCTGGACTTGTGCCCACCTAATCATAGACTGTAGCATGCGAAAATGTATAAGATTGTATCAAATCAAGTGAAGAAATTCCCAAGCGGTAAGCGTATGCGGTAGACACAAGTGGATCAGGTAAACCTCCCTCTTTCCTATCTTAATATCTTCTCTAATTCTTGTTAAAAAACAGTAATTTAAAATAAATAATATTATTTATTTATTTATTTATATCCAGTATTAAATTTTACACATTAATTAATAAAGGTTGCGAATTTCTGTTCACCTTTATGAGAGAAAGTGCAACAGCGGAGAAAACACAAAGGATGGAAAACCCCATAAAGCCATACAAGGGTGAGATAAAATAGGTAAAATGGTGCTAAGCACCAATAGAGTCAATATGAGAAATATGCCCTTTATGAGTGGAAAGAAGAATAGGGGCAACCGCATAGAAAAAAGAAGAAGGATGGGAAGACCCATCAAGCCACACAAGGGAGAAATGAAAAAGGTAAAATGGGGCCAAACCCCAATAGAGTCTATATGAGAAATCTGCCATACTGCACCTAAGATATCAGAGCTATGCAAGTTGTGTGATCTACAAACAAATGGAGCATCCAAAGAAGCATCACCTAGTGTGATTGCTCTCCTATGGATTGCACCAGCCACTGCACTATGTAGAGCAATGGACACAAGTTGTCTAAATATGCTATAAAGTATGAGAGTGAGAGTGGTATCCCTGGCACCTAACATGATAAGCTAACGTGCACTCCTTGACAAATGAGTCGAACGCCACTCCATATAATTTCAAAGGCTAGAGGAACAAAGAGTTGACCTCGCTGCATGCCCCTATACTTGGAGACCTTGCGACCTGCTGTTGCACTCCCCACCTGTCCAGGGGATAGGTAACCACTCCCGCCAAAATTGTATCTCACATAGGGTCTATAACTATGACATCCACTACTATCACCTTATCATCTCATGCCAAGTATAAGTCTGCACTGACACATGTCATCTACAAAGCATAAGAACGCTCCCTCCAAACCAAGTATCCACTCTCTTGTGCCATAGAAAACACTATGTCACTAATAGCATCATGGGTAGTTATACTCTGTCTTCCAAAAGGACACCGTGTCATATGGACCACTGCTGCATCTAGTGTAGAACCACACTCACAAGTAAGTAATGAAGATGCAGATGGGTGTACCAAACCTAGACTAAACCTCATCACTGTAGAGAAAGTAGTTGGTACAAAATAGTGGATTGAGTGGAAATAGACATATTTCATTTTCTCTCCAGGTCTTTTAAAGATTCTCAGCATAGTCAGGCAAAGTTAATTAGGCATCCATTACTCTATCTCTTCCTTATGATTGATCTTTCAGGGGTCATGCAAGTTCTTGAAAGAAACATCCGAGAACAACGTGATTTTATTTTCTTAAATGATGCCTTCCTCTTTTTCGGTGTACTATCACCCGGTCGTCAAGTTGTTTGACAAATTTCCAAGGATTGATCATTTTTGGGAACTAGGATCAATATGTATTTCCATGCATATTGAGACGTAATCTGTTCAAAAATTAATTGATGGTCTGTCGACAGGTCAAAGGTATAAGAAGAAAAAGTATACCCTTGTATAAAGTGAGATCATACGAAGATAATTCTACATGACTTGGAAAAAATAATCCTTAACTACAGTTCCACTTTAACAACGTGGACGATTGACACAATATTCTAAGAACTAGTATAATTCATAAATATCAAAGAAAGGGCCCATACACTGAACATACTTCAGAACCAATTTTAAGCATAGAGAGAATTTATATTTAGAAAATAAATGGTATATCATATGTTCAATATTGGGGTTCATAAGATATCAGGAGTTTCAAGTTGGCCTTCAAGGTTTCCACTGCATAAAATTTGTTATGGCTGGTTCATGAAATTACCATAGGCTGGCAAAAGAGGAATTCTGTATGAATTTGGTTTATCAAAATCGTATTCATAAAATTTTACAGCTCATTTCCAAATTTGACCCCTGAATTTCACTGCTTGTTTTCAAAGCCATAGAAATTTGATGCAAGATTCAGATTTATGCGACTTTTGTACAAATTTGGTATATCAAAATCGTATTCATAAAAGTTCACAGCTCATTTCCAAATTTGACCCCTGAATTTCCCTAATTGTTTTCAAAGCCATAGAAATTTGATGCAGGATTCAGATTTATGCGTTATTTCTTATATTCGTATGATTTTATCTCTTGTGCAGTGTACTGTCTTTAGCTTTAGGAACGTTTGCGTTTTGTTTTATGCTTCTTTACTTGTGTTCTGTTTATAGGGAAAATGTGAGAATAATTGTTCAAATTCCAGATCTCCAAGCCATACCTCAACGTCCATTCACTAATACCTTCAAAATCATTTTGTCAAAATGATGCACATTGCTTATGTTGCAAGAAAAATAGAACACGGTCTAAACTGTGTAACTCATGCACTTCAATATTGAACTAGAATGTACATTTAGTTTTTTTTATGTCTTTATGGATTTATTTAAGGATCTCGTATCGTTTATACATGTATTACTAACCTCAAAAATCTATCATTTTAAGCGTGTGCTTTTGAGAATTTGATTAGAACAAAGGTAAGAATGGTAAATTTATGTGATTTTATGAAATCTTTATATTGTTCCATAATATATAAATTAATCCCAAATTTTCTATATATTTTTGCAACAATATTGAAAATGACTAACTTAACATAAGTTAAAGTATCATCTGCATTTGCCAAAATGGATTCCATTTGTGGATAAGAGTTGATTAAAGGATGGAAAAATAGTGCTTTTGACGTAATAATCTATTAATGATGATGATCCTTAATTTTTTTAGTAGCTATTAATTTATTAGGTTTTAGTTTTGGTCAATGATGTTAGATGTCAAATAATACATTTTGATGAAGGAAGTGAATGACCCTTGTTTTTTGATTTAGCTTATTTTTGTATGTTGTCTTACTAAATTTTTGGTTGTATAATTTTACTCTTGCAATTACACCAAAATCATATCACAATGTGATATGTTTGAAGAAATCCATTGTTAGGCCAAGTTAAATTGTAGGAGATTGTACCTCACTGAATTTTATCAACTTAGACACTTTGACTAGGCATCTATGAAAGATTTGGTAACAATTTTCAAGTGAACTACCTCTCTAGAAGCAAACCACTCTAGGTTATGCTTCTTTGGATGCTCAAGTAGTTTGTAAACCATACTACTTGCATAGCTCTAATATCTTAGGTGTGGTAAGGCCGATTTCTCATATAGATACTATTGGGGCCTAGCCCCATTTTACCTCTTTTTATCTCTCCCTTGTACAGCTTGATGGGGTCTTCCCATCCTTCATGTGTTATATGTGATTTCCTTTCCACTCTAGAAGGAAGTTCTAAGATATACTTAGCAATTACATGAGTGAAAGTGAATCAACCTTGTTTAGAAGTGTAACTTGGTAGATTGAACTCTTTGAGTGATTATAAAGTTATTTGTAACTTTAATTTCCATATAGCTGATCCTTTAGATAGTTTAGTTCTTGTGAAATATCACATATTTTTTCATCATTCTACATGATATTTTGTCTAGAAAATACAAAAATATTATTTCAAAAGATATATCTAACAAAAGAATGATGGAGATGAAAAAATAATAGAGAAGAAAAAATTCATGATATAGATGTTTGCTTCAACTAAGATGAAAATCTCATGGGTTTTGAGTCCTAGAAATCCTATAAAGATGCACTATAATTTTGAATCAAAGTCATAAATTTGTTTTATTCTTATATATACATATAGGTTTAGAATCTTTTTTTATTCAGTGTCAAGCTTAGTTCTATTGCAAACAGATGAGAATTCTTTTAAGTTATTGTTTTCTTGTATAAAATATATATTTTTTGTAGGTTGGGTTTGATCTAGGTTCACCCCCTCTTAGGTTGGGGATTTACTCCTTAGGAGTGATTTTATTCTTAGGTCAAAGAACTCTAATGAATGAGTGGTTTGCTCAAAGAAAACCAAATGAAGAAAAAGGATTTAAAGAGTACCATCAAAAGGTCAATTAGGTAAAACTACATTGGGAGTGCAAAATGCCTTAAAAGGATAAAAGGTGCAAAATAGTAGTTCATTCTTGCTTTTGTATTTGTGCAAGAAGAGAGCAAGAGAAAAAGTTCTAAAGAAGAAGGTAAATGGTTATAGATCCTAGTGAGGAGCGTTTATTTTATCACATGATGATGAAATGCTTGATATGCGTTTGAATTTGGATGATATTGATTTATCAGGATTCTTCATAAGGACCCTGGATGATTGAATTTTCTCATTTTCATGATTATATGATCTATATTTGATGGTCCGGTAGACAAAGGAACAAATTAGTGCACTTGACGGATCGTAGAGAAATCTTGATTTGTTGGATTGAATATCCATGGTGGCGTTTGGGACGTTAGATTTCGTTGTACTTTTCTTATATGATATCATCCTTCATAGATTTGAGGCTAAACATAATAGATTGGCTTTGCTTCAACACATTACAATCATGGGTCTAAAATAATTAATACTTGATTATGAAATTTGATATCATTTAAAGATAAAATAGAAGGTATTACCACGACCAATATAGTGTTTTGAAATTTTAATATTAATGAAAAAGAATTTAAAACCTCATTATATTCTATAAAATAAGCCTTACGTGACCTAAAATTGTTCTAACACTATATAACACTTGGACTTTATAGTCTTACAAAACTGAATTTTGCATTGGAAAAATGCAATATATCTTATAGATAACTTTCTTTTCTTTATTTTAAATTCTAAAATAAATCAAAATTAGGTTTGAATGTTTATATCATTTGACTCTAAAATTTTAAAACAACATCATAGTTATTGATAAATGGGATCATGAATCAATAGGTCAGATTTTGTTTTAAGAATTATGATACCAATCACACGTATTAAAAAGCTATCTCATCTCTTAAAGTAGCTTATTTTCATAGTGGCTGTAATTGCATTAAAGTAAGATAGAGAACTCCAAGAAGCCAGATGTTAATATTCCTACCAAAGAGAGTACATATAGATCATGATAAACTAAGGTATAGACACAAAATACGGAGTGATGATGATCCTACATACATTAATTCAATGATCTTGTTTCTTCACTCATGATGTGTGCATCTTAAACCAACTCAACCGTACTATCCGATGATATAAAACGTATAAAGTTACCCAAAGAAATATTTTTTTAATGTATATTCCTATTGGATTTAATCACAAGGTTTGAAAATGAGCCAAAAATCAAAATTTAATAAATTTAACTTGGAATTTTCCATTTCTTGTTTCCTAGCCCTATAATAGTCCTACTTTCCCAAGAAAACTTATGTTTTTTGGAAGTATTTGCTATACATGCATTCTTGCAAGTAATTTCTTAAAAATATTGGCTTGATTATACATCTTTTACTTTTGTTGTGTATCATTGAACATGATCTTTCTTTGCATTTATTTCTCATATCTGGATTGATACTTAAATTTTAGTACCTTTGTAAAAAACACTGACTTTTTGTTGAGGGTCATTTCCTGACAGCCACAAAAATACATATTAGAAGCCTTAGGCCTTGATCGTATTATTGTGCTTTCCAGGGAAAATAAACTTTGGTGCTAGACCTTTGTTCCAATAATGGAGATACATTTTTGACCAATGGGCAAAAATAGATTTTTAACTATCATAGCACACACCAATCTTATGGAAGAGGACTAGGAGAAAGCAATGAACTAGTGGAAGAATGAGAAGACAAAGGAAATACTTAGTTGCACAAATAGAATAGTTTGGATGGCCGGGGTAGAGAATAACACCATTAGACGAGTTGTGCATTATACTAGCAAAACTATGTGTATATATAAATTTTTTGTATCAATATCATATCTTTCATTGTGAGTTCTTTTTACTTATATTTAATTTGGGATGTGTATATTTTTAAGTGTATATGTGGAAGGAAGGAAGGAAGGAAAGAAGAAGGAAGTGTATATGTGTATATGAAGGAAGAATTTTTGGCATGGGCATATGTTTTATGTAGAGTGATCTTTATTTATATTCATCGACAGAACCTTATTTTTGGGTTCTAAAATCTTCACTTAAAAAACCAGCAGAAAAATATTCAAATATGCAATCAAATTTAATTTTTCATCATGATTATTTACTTATGTATATTTCTTGCCCAAAAAAGCACATAATATTCTGACCTGATTTAAATATTGGTTTCCAACTATCTACTATCTTATTATTTAAAATTACATGCCACATGTTGGTTACTTACAATATGTATGATGTAAATTTATTGCAGTATTCGTGTCCATTCTAGTATAAGTGCTAAGGTCAATTCAAAGATTTTCTAGTAACTCAAATATTTAACTAGTGGTTTAAACAAAGCAAGTCTCATAGATACTAGAATGTGTAACTAATCGTATTCAGCAATTGAGAAAATCAGATCAGATAAAAGAATAGGAATTAGAATGTCGTGAGCTTAGTTTTTCATTCTCGTCTTTTATATGACCCAAAAAACGAATCCACACTTATTACTTTTAAAGTGAAATTAAGTATATCAGTAGGAAAGTTAGAGAAAAGTAGGTTGGGTACATGTGCAAAGCATGTAAGTGATTTATTGACTTACGTTTTGAAAGCCCTTGTTTCCATTTGATCAACATTATTTACCTAGATTGCGTAGGGTCCTAGGTGATTCATCATGGAATATATAAACCAAACGATACAAGGCATGCGATTATAGTAATTAAATAAGTCAATATCCAAGATATATAATTCAAAAACTAATTTTAATCGCAGACAAGTATAGACTTGAAGAAAGCAAAGTAACTTTGAATAGATGCCCAGGATAACCTTCGGCAGAAATTCGAAGTAACCATCGACAGCTTAAACGATCAAGCATTTTTTTCCCAGTAACGTTGTCGCAAATCACATACGGTTTGATATCTTCTCTAATAATAAAAAAGGCCACTACAAAGAGGTTTTATATGTTCAATATTAAAGTGCATTGATTGTGGGCAAGACATCGGAACTTGTGAGGCCTTTAGGTTGATTCTCCATCCAAAAACCATGAGTGATCTTATTTGAAAATCTACGAAAACTTGAATCTATGAGAGCCCAAGTTTTTACGGCGAAGGTTCTAGTGATGCAGGTTGAGACTTGCTCTGAGTATCAAATATAGAAGTCCGCAGATATATTACAGCGGCTCCTCTCACAAATCGTTTTCAAGATACTATCTTTCGCCTGAAGAATCAGTTGCCAATTACTTATGCCCAGATCACCAATAAGTCGTTATATATATTATTTTGCAACTTGCAGTCTCTTTTGACAGATGCATGTTACCGATATGAGATAGGTCTATACTGTAAGAATACAGGTTTTTGGAGATGAGATTTTGGCTCTTCAAAACTGGATACAACCTCTTTTGAATAAGCGCTTGTATAGAATGTCAACGACACGATGAATTCGTGCCATATGAACCGGATATCTACACCTCCTTCCAGTATAAATGAATTGCGGTACCACATCTGTAAAGTGAGAATTTCAACGGAATCTTCAGCACACTGATTACCCGTCAATCGGAGAATGAAAGGAGCCCACGAGGAAATATTCCTTGTTCCTGACCTGGGTTCGAAGTGAACCAGTGAAGAGCATAGCGGATTGAAACGAGACGCTTTCGACAAAATCTCTTCGAGGAAACAAGAAATCTCTCTTTGGAGTCAGCAGTAACACTCTACGGATGCTTGTTAACGTAAAAAGCTTTTCTATGTCGTCTCTTCTCAGCTGGGACTGGACTATCGTAGACTTGGAATCATGCAAGTACAGTAGTGGGAGGAGAACTTAATCTTGCGATGAACCTCGAGTGCTGTGCTTCGGCCTCTACCGCATACAACCCGCATATTCATCCCTATTTCCTACCCCAGATAAGATGCGAGCTACGGTAGAGAGTTGTTACCAAACCATCACTTTACCAAGATATTGCAGTTTAACGAGGATCAGGCCACCTCATCAGTGCCAACTAGTGCTTCACTCTCAAACCGGGGAAGGTCATTACCTGCTAATGACCTCTTTTTTCATGCTAAAGACCTCTTAGAAAAGAAGGAACGACCCTGTAAACGATTGCATATGGTAACATATTCTATTTGAGCTTCCTTCCAGGAAACTCACGTCGTTGGTCCGTATCTTCCCTCTCCTTGAGCTGGTCTTCTACAATGTATACAGTAATCTTTTCATAATCTCTTCCTAATCATGACTTCAAAGGCACGAGCACTGCTTCCAGAATTATACGATAAATGTATGTTTTCAGATCTGGAATGTCGTTTTGGTACGACATTCCAGATCTGAAAACCTACATGTACTGCATAAGTCTGGAAATAATAATAAACTAAATTTCGTAAAAGGTTTTACGGGTGATTTATGACCTGTAAATGTAGTCATTTCTTTATTCTTAATCTGTCCATCTTTTGGAAAATTCCTTACACGATTTTGTGAACCTCTTCATCTTCGAATCCGATCGTCTTCAGATGATGCCCAGTTGAAGTTTAATGGTTAGTCTGCCCACTCTCCTAATTCTCGAATTGAAACCCTATAGCCCATGTCGTGTAATGGGTTCCGCGCAAAAGTTCCTCTGTCCAGAAGAGAAATTACAGCAGAGAGTGTAGCAAATATCTGCACGCCAAATATCGTCTCAGAATATCCTCGTGCACTTTGTACTTCGAGTTGCCATACCCAGATGTAAAAGGTTGGGTGAAAAGGTTGGGTCAACGATATGATCAACTCAATTCGGTTATTATTTATTAGTGGCCCAAGAAGACATCAGTATTATAAGCAGACAGAAGTTCTCTTGCCAATTTCCTACTTCCAATCAGTTGAATTGATTATTTGTAACCATCATAAGTCCTGTCATATCAAGAGATGGAGCTGAAACCACTAATATTGGATGAACACTGTAATTCCCTGCTCCTTTGATAGTAACTCATAAAGAAAGCTGAAGCAGCTGTAAACTTCTGAATACAACAGATTGGTATTCCCAGGAGTTGATTGTTTGTTACCAATGATTCTAAGTCAACGTTATAAACTTACATTTCGACTGTTGGTTTTCATCACACCGCCACGAAGTGAAACCGTTCCGTGATTCTTGATTGTTGTATTGTACATGGACCATAAAATAATCAAGAAAGATCAATAGACCCCTTCCAGTACGAGACAAAAGCTTAGGCCAAACATTCAGGTACTAATTCAACCTGAAAAAGAAGAAGAAAAAGAAGCCACCTTTGTAGCTTCAGCGAGAGTCCATGCATATGCTATCAAAGCTTACAAAGTAATAAAGTTCCACAGCTGTTACTAGTGAATGGATTTACAAAGTTCAACCATCCCGGATAGATTGAGGATGGTTGAAACTTGCTTTGTCAAAATGAAAAGCTCGGTCCTGTAGAGTCAATAGAAGGCTATGGGGGAAGAGACAAGGAGAAGGCTTCTGTGAAGAAAGGGAAAAAAACACGACAAAATTTTGAAGTCTCGTCTCGTGTATCCTAACACAGATTTCCACAGTTAAAGAACTTTGGACCCTCTTAACCGTGGTGGAGCCCACACAGAGGCAAATTGGCCCACAATTCTCAAGTGGGCCCCTCTAAGCTCATAAAGCTAATCTCTAGAGTTACTATTGGCACTGTCTACCTCTTGGCCCTACCAGGTGAACCTTCACCCAGTTGCCAAGGCCAACCAGGTAATCGAGGTTTATGACCGTCACATGTCTACTGCATCTCCCGCTTCCATGTGCGGAAGGCCTACAGGTGGGAATTCGCCTCAAACGGAAGACGTCTTTAGTATTCTGATGCATCCTGCCCCAGCCCAGGAGAGGAGCGATATTTCCTCCACCGCATCGTGCGTGGTTTCGTGACTCCCTCCCTCAGCAATTGCTCCGACTCCACTATCGATTAACTTATGGCCAGACGTCTTTAGTATGCTGATGCATCCTGCCCCAGCCCAGGAGAGGAGCGATATTTCCTCCACCGCATGGTCTGTGGTTTCGTGACTCCCTCCCTCAGCAATTGCTCCGACTCCACTATCTATTAACTTATGGCCAATGATTAGTTCTATAATTTAGGTTTGACTCATTCCGTACTCACAGCTCAGAAACTTTTTCCGAATTTCCGCGCATATGACATCCGTCATCTATGCCGACCACGTCCAGGGCGAGAATTTAGCTTATCTTTCCACCAGATTTAAATTGGAGTATATACATATACTTGCAATTGTTTTCCTGACATGGATGGGTATCTTCCGAGAATAAGGGTTAGGTTTCTCTTATTTTCTCTATGGTGCACGTTCTTCTTTTTCATCCTAATATGGTCTAGATAGCTATTATTTGGAAATTGCCTATCTCCAGTGGGGCACGTCTCTTATTGATCCGATTGACTATTGTATATAAAGGATGCATATCAAGTTTTTCGTGAGAAATACATTGGATCGGAGGGTTACCTATTTTCAGATTGATACAAGTTCCGATGATTCCCTTATGGAGGTCAGGGTTTGCAAGGACACGTCTTTCTCTAATGAAATTCCAAACTCGATAATGAGGAGAGTTTACCTTCTGCATCCACAAATGAGAGAAGACCAAAAACTGAAGTTGACGATCGAGTGATTGTTCAGAAGATGTGTTTGTTTAGGACGGGAACGTATTTAAATCCTTTGTTGACGTATGACCGATAGGAGGTGACTTCTTTGTTTACGTGAAATAGTTGTTGGGAGATCCTATGCCGACGTAAGAATCACTCTCTTGATTCATTCCAAACTCGTTCAAGGGGAGAGTTTACCATAAAGGAGAAAGATCGAACGAATGCAAAGCTCACCAAATAACGTCGAGATTGAGCTATGCAGTAGATGTGTTCGTTTAGGATGGGATGGTATTTTAATCTTTAACTGAGGTGTAATCCGAGCTAGTATTGTATTGTAGTATCCGAGCTAATAGTTGGTGGCGGTTTCAAGCCGACGCAAGATTCGTTCCCTAGATTAATTTGAAACTGATTTAAGACGAGAGATGTTCTTCTTCCAAACTGAGAAGATGCCAAGACAGGTACAGCTCACAATATAAGGTCGACGTTTCAGAAGATGCGTTCGTTTAGGATGGGAGGTCTTAGTTGACGAGTACACGCAGGTGACTTACGGAATCGGCGATGTCGTTGTTGGCGGTTTATCAACAAATTCTTACGTGGGGAGCTTAGCGGTGGAAGATGTACCTCCAAATTAAGGCTGATAATCGGAGCGCGATTGGCATGGAGAGAATTAGAAGATACCGGAGAAGATTAGCAGGTGTTGAGTGACATTTGATTTTAATTTAAATTAGAAATAAGCTAATTTACAATAGCGAAAATCTTGGGTATGCAAGAGAAGGAGACATTGTCATTTTCTTTCTTGTGAAGAGAATGTTGGGAAGTGTGTTATCAACGCTGCCGGATTTCGAACTAATTTGAAACACTAGATGCCTGAATGCTCCACACATAGATTCTAGGATCTAACGGTCCTTACCGGCCCGTTTAAACTCAACACTTCAACTTTGTTAAACTGCGGCAGTCAAGGAGATCTCAAAGGTAGGACCGCGGAGCAGAGAAGCTGACGGGGAAACGAAGGGGAACTAGCTGTGGTGACAAGGCAGTAGAGGGTTGAAGCCCACAGAATCAGTAGAGGAGAGGGTGATGAAATAGGATATGAGCACAAGGACGTAAGTGGCGGATGACAAAAAGATATGAAGGAAAATTCCCCCTCAAGGACGTCAGGAACAGAGAAGAACGTCAGTGGAGAGGAAGGAGGCGGGCCCAGCGCCGGTGGCGCGTCTTGAGGATATGGGGACCCGGCACTTTCTACGACCTGGAAATAAGATTGCGCTTGGCGGAAATTGATTTATTTTAATATCAATATTAGAAATTGCCCCTCGCATAAATTGGGCTCACCTTCGTTCTTCCATCTCACGTTCTCTCAGTCGTCTCCGCGTTTGATCCATCGATGGGCAAGAGTGCCGAGAGGAAGGAAAGTGTTGAGAAACGGAGAATCAGTGGGTTTGCGGAAAGACAGTCTTCTGTGTCAGTCGTGTTTAATCGCTGAGAGCGTAGAGAGCGTCGTGTCAACTTAGCATCACCATTATCTTCTTCACCTTTCAGGCTCCATACACCACCCCCGCTTCGTTGCTCTCGACCTAACACACCGGTACTGAACGAAGGGCTTATTGTTTGCGGTTGTAGTAGAAGTAAGCCAGTAGATTTACACGCCGAGTTGGGTGTACGCCACCGAGCGGTAACTGAGATAGGCTCCATTGTTGTCTGTCCGGCTGCTAGTCGACTCGTAAACCATAGTTGGATATCAGAGGATTGCGCACCGGGAACGTTGTGGAGAAGAGAGGAGTAGCGGTGGTCTTTGCCGTGGTGAGTGATTTCGCAGGGTGGGTGCTCCAGTTTTTCGTAAAATTGGACCTGAGGGTGCTCTACCGGTAGTTACCTGCTTGGCTGAACCGGGGAAGAATCGCAGTGACTGGTTCGTGCAGTCGTTCAGCTGGCTAAATCAGTAGCCAGCAGTTTGTTACATTTGAATTCTCATAAAATTTGCAGGTGATGTCATTTCTTTATACGATCAGGCACTATCGTTGTGGGAAGAACTTTTTCCACGAGTGGATGTTCCTCTCCGAGAGGAAAAGTGTCGAAGACGAATAACATAGAAGACGGCTTCGCAGTGGCTGGATTCTGTCTATAGGTTCTTGAAACTGTGGAGGCGCGCAGAAAGCGACGTCTCATCCCGCAGTTGTATCTTGCCCTCGGAGCAGCGGTAATTAGTCTCCAGAGCTTCGTCTGAGCTTTGGACTGTAAATTCGTGAAAATGCCAGGATCACGTGGCCTCCTGAAGACCGTCAAGAGCTTCGGCAAACGGACCTCTTCTTACGAGAGTCTCGCGGAAGCAGACGTTTCTCCACCAAAAGAGGTGAAGATGAGGACCGGCAGCAGGTCAAGACTGCCTGATGACATTCCCCAAGGATACTTAGCTGTATACGTCGGCAACGAGAGAAAGAGATTTGTCATCAGCACCCAATACCTCAGCCACCACCTCTTCAAGGCCTTGCTTAAGAAATCTGAAGAGGAGTTTGGTTTTGAGCATCAAGGGGGCTTGCCAATCGCATGTGAGCCAGACTTGTTTGAGCACTTGCTGTGGCTCATTGGCACCAACAGCCCCGCGGCCGAGTCTTCTCAATTGGATGATCTGGTGGATTTATATGCCTCATTCTGAATACTACGGAGAGAAGTATATTATGGATCCATGGAGTAAACACGGGTGCATCATCACCTTTAGCCTGATTCTGTGTATAGAAATTGCACAACGGATTCAGATGCGATTCTTCCCAAACACTCCTGTACATAGATCATCATGGTAAATATTCACAGAAGCAGGCCGGGAGGAGTGCTCATTGTGTGCCTACTCTTCAGTTTTGACGTTTTTTGCTTTCCCTACTCAGGAATTGATATGAAGTTAGGCCTAGATGTTTATGTTCTACGATCCTCCAACCGGGGTTATCAATTGCAACACCGTATTGGTTATCTGACTGAGTAGTGATGGGTCGTAGGGCACAGAAATGCTTCATTCAACGTAAGTTGTAAGCGTGCAACCTACATTTTCGGACTTCAATAAAATCAAGCTGCAATACGCAAATCTTTGTACATCTCTCTGGCATAGTTCTGCAAGAACATACAATGGATGCTCGTCGTCGTTGTGAATCCGCAGAGAGCTGAGTGTCTTGAAATTTGAGTAATTGGAGAGTTTGTATATATACATTCTTCAGCAGGTACAAGTCCGTTCTCGTCAGGGTAGCAACAATAAGACGTGGAAGAAGTTCGATGTGTTAATCGAAGAATTTACAGGGGATAGATTTAGCCACCTTAGTTTAACGGAAATTTCAGCTAATATTTTTTTTTCTGGACTCAGCTTTAATAGGTAGGTTTAGGGTAATATAAGTAGCTAGCTACCTGAAATCTTCTAGTGAATATATACGTAGCGCATGAACGTATCCGCCAAGTGATTTATCTTTCTGTGCCTCTACTCACTGCGAGGGGACCCGAGCAATTTACATCATCCATCAACTCTCACAGCAAGCGTTGCTATATATTTAAACTGCGGCACTTGTAAACAGGTGGAATTTAGAAGTCATTTGTGTCAAATACATGATACAACCTTACACTTGTTAGGATGAACTTTCTTGGGCTTTATCATACAATATGTCCTCCAAAGTACATTGACATGCTTGTGGTTGTAATTTCACCGCCCCTTCGAGCGTTAAAGTTCTCTAGTACGCTCTCCAGGATATTCACTCGGGAAGTGGAAGAGTTCTTTCAGAATATTACCTCGTACTAATCATCGCAGGGCACGTGGTTAAGTTCACCCCCCAATTGTTTGTCCTAGAAGTGAAACGCAAGGATATAGTTCCCGCGGAAGTGGTCATGAGCTTCTTGACATCAATTTAAAGCTGTAGGACCTGAACTGTGCGATGATCGCTTTTGCTTGTCAATCAAAAAGGAGCGGAAAATTGCACCAACGTAAGGGAGTCTGCTCAACCCACATCGATCTGTACATGGGCGGTCCATTCCCTGTCGCCACAATGACGACAATCAAGAATGATTCTGATTACAATCGCCATTCTAAACCGGAGCCGTGCTGTCACACCTTCCAATTTGAAGGAAATCAGGCGTTGAAGATCGTAGGTAGTAATGGTGATAACAACTGACTGTAAAATGGCATCTCGCCCAAAACCTCTCGCCGCGCTCGCTATTTTGACCCTGACTCCTGAGTGCGCGGCCTTGGCTCGTGGAGTATTTGTCGACCTCAGTCTTTGGCTCCTCACTTTTCGGAATCGCAAGGTCCCAGTCGATACTCCATTCGCCCTCTGCTCTGACAAAGCCTCGGCTGCTACTCAGGCTTCTTTCGCGCCGTCGCCCCTGTTCTACTACCCGGTTTCACTTCTCGGGCCCCTATAACGGGTTACCCGTGCGATTGGGAAGTCCAGAGCGAAGTTACAGTCCAAAGTTCAAGATACCTGGCCTCTGGACTGTAACTGAAGTGTCTCTTTCAGTGGTTGTTTGCGATTTCCCGAGCAGGTACGAGGTCTTAATTAAGCTCCAGTAGATCGAATTCTCTTTAAAATAGTCCCGATTTGCACATGTTTCATGAATGCCCTTATCAGGGTATAGAAGTTGAAATTGATGCAGGTACATTCGTCGCTATGTGGCCCATTTGTGTGAACATGGAGAGTTCATGGGATCATTGTGATAAATTAAATCCATGGAGTTAAAATCTCCGGCAAAAATAGATCGATCAACATCCATGTGATTTGGGGTTGACTATACCAGCTCTTCTACGTACTTTCTACAAAATCTATAAGTTAAAATATGTTTGTATCTTCACTCTTTTCGAATTACCAAAAACTATAATACTTTATATAACTCGTAATATTGATGTATTTATCTTTTGTTACTATAGCGGGGAGGGATGAGCTCTCTAAGGTGAAAGACAGTAAAGTGATAGTACTCGTTTCAGCTCTTGTGTTTATCTCTTAGGTTTTAACCTTGTTTGGTTGATGGTGGTCCCCCCATCCTGTTCATTATCCTTCGCAGTCGCCATTTATTCTTTGTTTCAGCTCTTTACGAAAAGTGCTTGGATTTCTTTTACAACCACACAGGCATTAGGGTTCTTAGTTTTGGAATTTCAGTTTAGTCACCTATTTAGTTTATTTGAAAATAGACCGTGCTGGAAACGTAGGAGTAAATTTTGTGGAAAGGAAATTAAAACCTTATATAATTTAGAGAAGCTTTTTCTTCTTCTCTTTCAAATTTGAATATTTTTTTTAAGGTTGAACGCAATTCTCTGCACCTGAAATTCTTTTGTCTATGGATCTCCATATTTCAAAATTTAAAATTAAGTCTTATGAATAAATTGAATTTTGATCTTAGAGATGTTTAGACATCTTTACATTTTGACATTTAAATAATAATAAATTTTTATAGACATATTATTAATATATAATTTCAGCAAAATGAATTCCCTCGAATAGTTTTTGAAAATTTATCATTATATTATGAAAATATAATTGAATTTTCATTTTCCAAATGTTAAATATTTTTAGATTAGTCTATACCTAAATTTCTCCTTGGACTTGAATATCCAATCATGAATGTAATGCTAAGGAATTTGTAAAAATTTTATATTTCTCTACAATAAAATAAAATAAAACTTCTATATTATAAAGTAACATTTAAATTTAGATAAAACATGAAAATTAGTCCATGGTTTGTTTGAACTGTTCAATACCAGTTTGAGAATTCTGTATGGTTAGTGTCTCTTATGTACATCAATTTGAATATTAGTGTTTTTGTTTTCTGTAGATAGCAGGGACACAATTATACTGGTGTGTTATATCAAAAGACTAGAATAAGATTAGAATGAGAAGACTAGAGAGAGTAGAATGAAAAGACTAGAATGAGATACTTTACAGATCTAAAATCACAACAAGAAGTAAATTGCTATATAGGGAAAAAGGCGACCGCGTCGCGTAGAGAACACGAAGGATGGGAAGAATTGAAATTGCTATATTGATATATTATATTGATATATATATATATATATATATATATATATATATATATATTGATTTTCGTTTAATTTTCTTATTTTTTAACAACATGCGCGTGTAGCAATATATCTCAACCACACTTTGAACTGTCTATTCCGATAGTGCAGCGCGACAACTAGACAATACAGTGAACTTGCATCGAATGTTTACATCGAATCTCATTCTGAATAAGATGCTCCAAGATCAATAATACATACGTCTCTTATTACCATGCGATGTCACTGCATCTACAAACTTATATCGCTAGAATTCCTTCGCATGCTCCGCTCGCACTACGTGCCTTCTTATGAGCCATTTCAGCTCGTGTCCTCTTCTTTCGGGTTTTTTATGTCAGTTTTTTTAATTGTCATATACGATCTCACTGGAACCCATAGACGGTCCAATAATCACATAGCACTCGAATAAAAGGGTAGGTGAAGTGCATACAACTCCTTCGAGCCCTAGAGTTGACAGATATTTCAACCTTTCAACAGTATGACCATCTTCCTTAGCTTCAGGCCTCAGCCTTCCTTCCCATGGCTCCGAATCTCGTTGGGAAGCGAAGTACCGCAAAGGAAGTCTTTCTTTCGAAGAAGACGGCCACCAGATGCCACCTAAGGCTTGCTCTTGCTTGAAGATAAGTTCCAATGTTCTAAAGACGATGACTACAAAATCAACCACGTAATCGATTTCTCCACTTGCTGGGGTGGATTGTAGTGGGGATTCAATGGTCACAGTAATTGGGAGAAAGACCTCCAGAAGGTGGCCACCGTACCTACCTGGTAACTTGATGAAGATCGATTCGAATGACAGGTGGTGGGAATACGCACTACAGTAACGTAATTAGATCCAATTACATACAGAGATGTCGAATCCAAGTTCTATGTGCATCTGGTCCTCGATGAGCGAAGTTTCGTGACTTGGTTTGCTTCCGAACTAGATCCACAGGATATGTTGCTTACTGGCATACTCCAGTTGCAATATCTGTAGCTGTGATCGGGCAGATTTCCTAGTAGATACATGTACGGTGGACAAAGTCAGGACGTCAGATTTCTTGGGTGAAAGTAAGTATACGTATAAGTATCGAATCTCATGTCCACGGACGCGACCTGGTCAAGGACAGTTTCCTGTCAGCGGAAATTCGTCTTGCCCATGTGAATTCTTCGGATTCAGAATTTCGTCCGGGCTCTCGTCCTTCAAGATGGCTGGACATCAATTGCACAAAGTAAAGACCTTTTCCTTACAATCGGGAGAGGAGAGGGAGAGATGTTTACAATCGGGAGAGGAGGGGGAGAGATGTGAGAGGAAAGATCTATACTTCACGAGGGTTCTCTTGCACTGGAGTGAATAGAAGAGTCTCTTCATTTTTTTTATGTCTGTTCTATTGTTATTTAGATTGAAAACTATGGAGAATTGAGTTGAAATTATAAATTTTAAAGAATTTTTTATGGTTCAGATGGATCATTGCACGTTGAGAGTGACAGGTAAAGAATTTATATTTCTAAATTTTTGTTTTCATGATTAAATTCCATTAGAATTTAATTTAAAAATTTTGGAGATAAAAATTGAAACTTGTGAGAGTTTATAATTTTTAGGGTTTGGAGAAATTGTATTTTCATATGTGAGTTGAGATGTGAAAGGTTAAAATGAAAAGTTAATGAAGTAAAGTAAAGCAAAGTGAAAGATGTGAAAGGTTAACGATAATCTTCCAAGGACACAGAACAACCCTTACTATAAATCTGGTATAATTATTTAAAAACAATGAGTTTTTGAAACCATTTACCTAGTTTGCCTTTTACATGGAATAATCTCTGATTATCTGCAATACGTTGTTGGTTTGGTCCGTTCATTTTGAGGAAGATGAGAAGTCTCCTAGCATTTGGTTTTTGGACCACAACTACCACGAGGCAATGTTAGACATGTTCAAGAGGATCAACGGTATGAGTTGTGCAGTCAGTATGGCCTTCAATGATTTTGTAGATATGTGGAGATATGGAGAGGAACATCATGTGTTACTATGGTTATTTTTGTGCTAGCCATGGCTACACCTCCCCATGTAGTGTCGCTTAGAGCGGCTCGGGATACACCATGCTCCATGTATCATCAATGCTTTACCTTGCAAGGAGTAAAGACCCATGTGGGAAAGATGCACAAGGACTATGATTGGACCACTTGGGATGCCCACGTGAGGCGAGTGACCACATCAATGACAATGACACTTGAGATTACACACTCTTCTTCTGTTCCGTCATTGACCGTTCTAGGGATATCGATCGAGTCATGGGAGTGGTTAGCTTCTCAAGCGGGTTACATTTTGGGGTTATTTGAGACTAGTTTTCCATGTACACGTCTATTCCATAGGCTACCCGTACACTCCATGATGAGGCTAGACAAGCTTTTCACCACTTGATCATTTGACACATGATCCCTTCGACGAGTTAGCATGGTTCCAATCCTTCTTACTCCATCGATGGTGTCTTTGTTATGCTAGAGGGGGACCTATGGGGCACAGAGAGGTGGCTGCTAGATTTTGTCATTTTCAAGCAGGGGATTGGACGGCACTTTTGGAGGAGTCTGTTAGTGCTACATGTTTTAGGAGACAAGTTCCACCACATGATACTACAGAGTCCACTTGATTATGATTGTATAGGACATTTGGTCAGGCGGGAGAGTTTAGTAGAGCAACACAAACACTACACCTTTTGTCTATAGTGAATCCTATTGATGAGACTATCTCTTCCCTACGCTCACTACATCTTATAACAATAAAAGGATTACTTCTAGAGGTCTTAGATTATCAACCTAAGCAGCCTTTATGTCTTGATAGGTCGCATTTTGCACAAGCATTATGCACTACTCCTCACTTTTCCTCAGGAGGCTTGTTAGAGATGGTTTATGAGCACCTTAGAGATTGGTTTTAGGTAGATGATCCTTCTAGTGGTTTTACCAAATTGTTTCAAGTGGCGACAATAGTAGCAAGAGGAGACATTCCTATGTCTGTTAATCAGATGTTAGGTGCTAGTCTACTTCTTGCAATGGAGAAGTACATGGAGTGCATTAGACCGATTGCTATAGGAGAGATCCTTTTGCATTAGGTCAGTCGTACCATTGTCCTTCAACATCATTCTCACTTTCAACAACACCTCAATCCACATCAATTTGTAGTAGCTACACCTAGAGGATGTGAGGCTATATCTCTAGGCATTAGAGCACTCCTAAATATCCATCCGGAGTGGGTCATCCTATTGGTGGATGTTGAGAATGCTTTTAATAGCGTCTCACGGGCATCCATCTTTAGAGAGCTTAGGGAGGCTGGTGGATCCTTGGCGAGTCTTATTCCTTTTTTGCAGTCTTTTTATGGTGCTTCTACTTCCCTTTACTACCAGCATAGTGGTTCCCAAGAGTGAGTCACCATCTTGGAGTCAACTGTGGGTACAGGTTAGGGAGATCCTTTAGGGGGACCCTTATTTTCCATGGCTCACTTTAGAGCTCTCCTATCTACTACTTTGGCCATGCCAGGTTGTGTATTTCTCTCCTTGGCAGATGATATACACATTGTGGGCCCTGTAGATCAGATTAAGCAAGCCTTTGACCACTTGACTACCGAGCTACATCTAGTAGATTTGAGAGTCAAGGTGTTAAAGTGTAGGGCATGGTCCCCATTAGATATTACTCCACACCTTGAGCTTCCAGAGGGTGTATCGCATCTACAGATGGACTATGAGTTCTTGGAGTGCCAATAGGATCTGAGGATTTTGTCACACACTTCTTAGACGCCGCCCTTGCAAAAGATGTTCTCCATGTGGATGACCTTTTGTTACTAGGAGATCCGTAGGTGGCATTTGGTATACTCTCCTCTAGTATTGCTCATTGACCATCCTACCTTGTCCTAACAGTTCCTCCCTTCTCGTCCTTCCTATCACGTCTAAGAGCCTTTTGATAAGAGGACTATGGGAGTCTTTGGTGATATTATTGGACCAGGGACATTTGAGTGTGTGATAGGGGGTTTGGCATGTAGATGGACGGCTTTGCCAATCTCATGTGGAGTGGTTGGCTTGCTATCTATGGAGGAGACTGCACTTATAGCAATTTTGGGTAGTTGCGCTCTCTAAGCACCCGTACTTCCTCTTGTTTTATGGTTGTTGATAGGCTAATCTTGGAGACTTATGTGACAAAGGTCGAGGGGGGATCCTTTTCTATCTAAATGTTGTTGTGGCAGATGAGAGATAGTCTATTCCCATGGGCATGAGAGGAATTTCCATCTTTTGCTTCACTATTGTCAGATTGGGTTAGAGGTTTACAGTCTTCCTTGATGGAGCAAATAGTGTTAGCATATACTACATTCTCTCTTAGTTGACTTGTCCATTCCTCAGCTACTAGAGCACATCTTTGCTCTTGCTCTGGCAAAGGTGCAGGCTCTTGGATCCTAACTCTATCGTGCATTAGGGAATTCCGACTTGCACAAGCTACTTTCTCTAAAATGATGAGGTTTTGCTTAGGTTTGGTCCACCCATCTGGATCTTCATTACTCACTTGTGAGTGTGGTTCTACACTAGATGTAGCAGCGGTCCATATGACACGGTGTCCTTTTGGAGGACACAGGATAGTTACACATGATGCTATTAGGGAGATAGGGTTTGCTATGGCATATGAGAGTGGATACTTGGCTTGGAGGGAGCGTTTTTTTGTTTTGCAAATCACATGTATTAGGGCAGACTTATACTTGGTCCGAGATGATCAGGTGATAGTAGCGGATGTTGTGGTTACAGACCCTATGTGAGATACAGTTTTGGAGGGAGTGATAACCCATCCCCTTGGATGAGTGGCAAGTGCAACAATAGGTTGCAAGGTCTTCAAGTATAGGGGCATGCAGCGAGGTCACCTCTTTGTTCCTCTAGCTTTGGAGTTATATGGAGCGATGGACACGGCATTCAACACATTTGTCAAGGAGTGCACGAGAGGTTATCATGTTAGGCGCCAAAGGATACCACTCTCACTCTCATACTTTGTAGCATATTTTAGACAATGTGTGTCCATTGCTCTACAGAGTGCAGTGGCTGGTGCAATCCATAGCAGAGCAATGACACTAGGTGATGCTTCTTTGGATGCTCCAGTTGTTTTTAGATCACATGACTACCATTGTTCAGATATCTTAGGTGCTGTGGGGCAGATTTATCATATAGACTCTATTGGGGCTAAGCCCCATCTTACTTTTTTCATCTCTCCCTTGTATGGCTTGATGAGGTCTTCCCATCCTTCATTTTTTCTACGCGGTTGTCCTTCCCCTTTTCCTTACAATCAAAGAACCCTTAAGCAATACAAGGAAAAAGGCAACCGAGAAGGATAACAAGAAGGATCGGAAGGTCCCATAAACAAGAGGTGATAGGTAAATAGGGCTAAGCCAAATATCACCTTTGTTTTTCAACTGTACGGACTGTTCGGGTTTCTTTTTGTATTTCATGTGTTTTCTTTATTTTTTTCAAAATTAAGACGAGATTAACATGTACAACTTTAAACACCAAATACCAAATCAACTGAAGACTTTGAAAGAGACCCTCACCTTTTCCCAGTTGGAACTTGGACATAGTACTGCAGTATGTTGACTCAAAAAGAGCTGAAGGACAACCCAGACAAATAATAGAATACTATGAAGTAAACACATGAACTTGGACATAGTACTGCAGTATGTTGACTCAAAAAGAGCTGAAGGACAACCCACACAAATAGAATACTATGAAGTAAACACAGGAATATAAAGTGCAAAAAAGTGCAAGAAATAAAATAAGAATTCAAGCTGAAAAGAGTTAAAAAAAACGTTTATCAGCTTTTCTATGGTATCTAGATTCTGAAATCGGATTTGATAAGAGTCCAAAGGACTATCCAAACGTGATAATCAAGCGAAAAATGATAAATGCTGAATTGTATGATAAAACAAATAACAACAAATATTAACTAATGTATAAGTCCCTGTTCATTGTAGTCACGGTGCGTCACAGTGAGATAACAAACTCAGTCTGAAAGGGGTGTTGAAGTCCATGATTGTCTTTGGTGCTTCAAGTTGAGTTTGTCCATGGCATGCGTACTTGCACCGGAGTAGTTGTTACCCTCCGTTCTCTTTTGTGCTTTCACCACGCATCGCCCCACGTACAACAGAAAACATTGGTCCAAATTCATTCTGAAGGTAATATACAACTTTACATTTCGGTGCATTCAGACTGCCCAGGCGCTAAGTCGAGATATTCCTCACATGCAATCACTGACAATTTTCACGAGAAAAGTCTGTCGGTCGAATGCACGTTGATTGGAAGGGTCACATTCTACCAACCAATTTAAGTAGCTGATACCTTTTTCTAGCGGGAATTATAAAATTTTATTTATATTTTTGAGCTGAATTGCTTTGACATTTTGGTTCCGAGCGTCATGGATTATTGCGCGAATTATCATCTCCAGATGTGGCCAAAATGGAACTTTTTCTACAGTGTGATTGTTTGTTCTTTCTTACCTGTTTGTATTTGCTCCTTTTGTATCTATTTCTCGTACGTCACTTTTGTGAGGCTTGGAAAAGAATTCTGCTTCTCTCTTTTTCTTTGTGCCCAAATAACTAGAGCGAGTTGTCTACGTATCTCATCATAAGAAGTGCTATTCTGTGATTGTCGTCGGACAAAACAGGCATAGAGAGTTCTAGTTAAATGGATTGGGCAATATAAGCTATGCTTTTTGCTTTACTTCGTCTCTCAACTACCTCCACCTGCATGAAGGCAATCGGCTATCATTGTCTCAAAGTAAGAGGTTGCCATCTACTTCTCCAACTGGTATGGGATTGGACCAGGTCCTGATTCGAGTTTATATATTTTCCAAGGTTTATGAGCAAGCTTTTCTCTTCGTTCGGTTTAGAATGTAACTAGAGAACCGCTTCTCACTTCTCTTAGAATGCACTAAGGCGGGAACAACAATGGAGGAGAATTGCATTCCTTGAGCGAAATGCAATCCAGATACTAGGAGACCCCAGTCACATAGAGGCCAGCGAGACAACTCTACACATGAAAAATGCCAAGTGACAACAACTGTTCGCATATTCCCTAGCATGATTAGATCAATATGCTTTCAAATTGGCATATTCTTTGACAGAGCTAAGCACCTCTCGTGAAATTTTTTGATGCATTCGCTTTCATGTTGATGTCAGCAGGCCAGAAGTCCATGAGGAGTCCAATACTTCAACCTATTGCTCCGGGTAGACCGTGCTCAAGGTGAAAGACTTGCACACATGAAATTGAGACTACGATTTAGCTAAAAAAAGGCAGTATGAGGGGAAGATAGTGCTTCGTTGGAAACATGTGATAAGTGCTATACTCTACCGAGCATTTCCGCAAAGACCGCGAAGGCTGGAGACTTGTACACATCAAGGTCGAGTCTAGCTAAGCTCAAAACAGGTAGGGCAGATTTCTCTTATCGATACTATTGGGGCTAGCCCCATTTTACCCTTTTGCCTCACCTTTTTTGGACGGTTTCATGAGGTCTCCCATCCTTTCATCCCATTCATGCGTTCTACGTGGTCGCCTTTCTCTCTAGCTAAGCTTAAAACAGGTCTAGATCTTGGGTCCTAGAGAAGTATATTGGTTAGTTTGGAAACACGTCTTGCAACACGAGAACTGTAGATGTGCTTCCTTTGAAGACGTATAAAGAAGTGTGGAAGTTGGCTGAGTTCCTTCTTGGTGTATAGGACATTGTATACGTCCGCGTGATTATTGTGCGGTTTCTTGGGCTACCTGGCGACTGTAGTTCTTGGCTGCCTCAATTTGGTGCCTACGGCTAACATCTTGACGTCACTCAACACTCGGTAGGATAAGTGTTACGAATTGGAGATGGTTAAGCATGGTGACATTCCAGTTCAGTTGGTGTTAAACGAACGTTGGGATTTATAAAACATATCAATAGCGGTCTTTGCGCTTTATTGCTTCAATGTTCTGTACTTGTCACACGCTTTATCTTCAATAAGCCTCTGCCAGCGTCAAGCCTGTAACAAGTTGAGATGAAGGGGTAATGTGCGAAGGCAATATATACTAGGGAAAATAAAGTGTTTGGAAACAAAGGGAAAAACGAGAAAACGAATAGGAATTGCAAAAGAATGTTGTTGCACAGGTCTCTCTGTTGCATCAGACTCAACAGATTTGGGTATGATGACACGCAAGACTTACACCACCCCGGTATACAACCCAGGGTTAACCTTGCAATTGACACCTGTTTATAGATTGCGAAGAGTCATACAAGTTACTGATATCACTTACTCCCATTGACTTTGATTTCGATGCGCGTCATATGTTGTATATTATACTTCAACCATTTTGCTGAAGCGGAGGATTTCAGACTGGTTCAGTAACGATCAGCTACTATATTTTATTTCAGCTGAGATTTTGAGCAGATTATGAGTGTACGAGTGGCAAGTTTTCTACGTCAAAGGATGAGCTTGTTTGTCTTTTGAGAGACAAATCATCCAGATTATATACACTTTTTCAATTTTTCAACATCATTTACTCTCAAAAGATGCACCACTATCAAGCAGGTAAGAGCCAGAGGAAGGCACGCTTGTACGCATATATTCGAGTCTTCTGACTTTTGTAGAATGAGATTAAATATGGGCATATATCCTAAAGTTTAATTGTTTAGATGTGATGAAAGACACCTTTTATGGGTAGTAAAGATCACAGAGCCAGCGAATGGTGCTGTTACTCACAGGGAAATATTCTTTTTTCAAATCATTTGTGCCGATGGCAACTTTACTCAACCGCAAGGAAGTAGTCGATACCGAAACCTGGAACTCAGGTATAGCTGAGGAAGGCAATCTTCATTCATTGAAAGCAAAGATGGAAATGCTACCCTGCAGTGTGAACGCACAATGTCTGCTGACATTCTCCTTGTCAAATGGTGGTACAGATCGGGTGTCCTAATCGTACTGAGATGGGCATATTTGCTAGAAAGCTACGAAGTCAAAGGCGAGAAATTTTCGATAGACTAGCTCCTTCATTCTTCGGCATCATTTGACAGCCTTCCCTGCAGCTCCTATAGCTAGAGGCAGTAATATGACTAGGTTTGATCTGTGGAGCGGACAAATTTATTTAATCTACACTTGATATATCCTTCCGACTTCCCTTCCAAACTATCCTCCGTACAATTTGCAGGACCTGTCACGCACGTTTTGGGGAAAAGAATGTGCTCTAGCCAGGCAGATGTCAAACACACGCGCAGGTCCTACTCAAAACATGACAAAAAGTTTCGATTTTCAACCAGGGTGATACCAAAACCTAGTTTTCTGTGGTTGGACGTCTGCACTTGATTGAGATCAGACCGGCTGCTGTGCCGTGGTGGCTCCCATGAGCCCCGACACAATTGAGCTTCACCGCATGAGATTACAGTGATAGTGATAGGTAATCATCATTTGAACGACGTACGCGGAGGAGGTTCAGGGAATGATGGTTGCTGTTTTCTTTCCTCTGGAGTTGTGCAAACCCAGTGATTTAATTGTAGAACTTCAAAATGTTATACAGGTCAAAAGTTTAGGTCCCAACCTCCTCTCAGTTCAGGCATTGCTGCTGCCAGCCCTCTGTCCTAAAGAATAGACAAAACACCGATGCGTCTGAGGACAAATCAGCTTAACAGATCGTGATATATACACTGTCCTTGTGCTTGTAACCATTCGCAATTGACATGTTTGTCATGTGCCAACATGTAGCCTGTTGGATAGGAGTTAACAGTGATGAGCTACTTACAGCCTTTATCGGGGACCCATTTATCGGGAACCCGTAGAAACGCTTGGGTTCAAGGAATAGAGCTGTACAAGATTTTCTTATATGGGTTATGGAGAAGGCAATGTAAGACTGCCAGGCAGAACTGGTGATGTTTTCATGTTGACTGACACTAAATGTTGAATAAAATGTCGAGCAAGGATAAACAGGTCCATCGTCGTCCTCGAAGGTTTGTTCCTTGTGTGCATGTTTGTAGGCTGAATTCTCGTCCTTGATCATATACTGCATATAGCGCTGAAGTAGTGCTAAAGATGAGTGGAACTACTGTAATTAAACTACTATAGATTGAACACAATGATGGTCTGTAAATCTGCATGTTTTCTGAACATGCTACTGTCAATGTACAGTGGTTCCTTCTGTGGTCCTGTGCATAAGCAAGTTTGAAAACATCCGCATCCTGTAGTGTGGAAGGCTCTATATGGTACCGGTACTCCCGCCGTTCAGGACTTTCAGCCTGGGTCAAGTTCATGTCTTACATCTGGAAACTCTGAGGAGGTTGTCCACATTCTCAAATAAGAGGACACACAAGTAGTCAGAAAATTCTGCGCAGAAACGACATAGCGAAGTATGTCCACCCCTGCATCACACCCTGGCCTCCCGTTTCTACGGACCAACGATCGGCAGCGAACGTTATTCATCATATTTCACTTTCACATTGTGCGAATTAAATTCAGTTTTCCACTGTAACAGTGAGTTTTTGATACATGAACAGAAAGCCACATGACCATGCCGCCAAAGCCACAATCACGTCCATTTGGTTGGTTTGTTTTTCTCAGGTATCTGAACATGGCCACAAATACACAACGCCATACGGGAAAGCGAAACGTACTGTGTCTGGCCATATCAATGGCTCTGCTTTTACTGCTAATCACCCGTGAATTCTGCAAACATACATTAAATAACCTGAAAGCATGGCAAAGCTTCCAATCTGAACAGGAAATGAACGGATGGGTAGATACGAATGATCATGCATACGACAGCCAGGGGCTAGAGGCCAACACGGACCATCCCGTAGTTCTTTACAATTACCTGCGTGATTCGTTTCCTTAAACAGGAGAACTGACTTAATGTAGTTACTCTCCCGGGATTCTTACAAGATAAGCTCCACAAATTAACTCTTGGAACCCCCGAGCCTGCTGCTCTGCTTCTGATACCGGCGAGAAAAACTTCAGAAGAACACTATCTAGAAGAAGTTCGATGTTGAAAGAAAAGAAAATCGGGGAAATGGGCTGTAATACTTATGACTGAATCTGTTACCATAAAATACATGGAAGCTGTAATTTAAATGTATCTTGTGCATAATTTACACATGATACACATCTGAATCAGACATCAGTATATTATGACTTGATCATGAGGCAGCGATTTGTGCAAAGTCCGCGCATCCACAGTTAGCTCCATATCTGTCATGTGGAGCAGCGAAAGAACCAGATCAACGAGAGAACCGATCCGGAGTCAACCACAAGTACAGAAGCATAGAGCCAGCTGGTATTCAGCTAATAATTTCCCGGACCTTGTCGTCTCCCGCAACCTTATAGGGTACTAGGTAAAAGTTGAGAAAAACCATTACTTCCGAAGTGATACCTACCTGAGTCTTGTGAAGTGGAATGGAATACTTTTCTCTTTATTTCAAGAGGATGCAGCTACCAGTGGTAGTACGTTAGCAATCAAAGTGAGGAACTTGCGTGAGCGCCGAACAAAGTGAGTGAGGAACTTGTTGCCTTCCTCTTGGCTTGGACCCCTGGTTTCATTGGGCACTATGCTCTCTTTCCCTCTTGCACTTTTGTTGCTTTGTACACCTTTTTTCTTTTTTTCGGGGTATACATTTGTTGGGTTTACATTACGTTACACTGCGTGAAGAGAGTGTTTGGGAACCAACCAACGCTCATGATGAGAAGACCTACACGAAGAGCTACGAAAGCATCTTGATAGAAAATATCCAAATAAAGGAGAGCAGTGATGAAGAACTTATCAAACTTCAATTTACTGTTTCAGGAGGATAAGAAGAATTTTTTCCATGCAATACATCAGCTTTGTGACGTTGCGTTTCGCGTTCCAGTCAAAGTACTCTGAATAGAAACACAACCTTTCTAATGATAGTGCTGTGGAATGTCATAATGATTGTGTTTTCTACCCTCAATTTTCCCTCTTCACCTGAAAACGTGGGTAGCTAAAATGTACACCGATTCTCGTAGATCACCTGAGTATATTTGACCCATGCACCATGCAAAACAAAACCTGATCACTGTATACGTAACTGGTTTTCGTAAATGGTGGATTTCAGTGGACCTTTGTAAGTTTCGTCTACCGCTACTTCTCATATAACGTGTGCTCTCTTGTACAACATATTGTTGCATATGGAGGCAGGTGACCGTTCGACATCTTTGTAATCTGTTTCTGTACTCATTTGATTTGATACTACTTTCCACATGTTCCTCAAAGGGCGATTGTAACACTTCACTATTCGATACAATTGGTATTTGTACGTAAACTTGAGTTCATTCTCCAAAATTACCGTTAAAATTTGAGCACATGCACTCAGCCCCATGGCATCTGAAATCCCTAGACCCAAATAGCATGACTGTAATATTATAAATCGCATATAGTCAATAGGTAAATCTCTCTTAGTTTTAAGAATACAAGGTCAAGTAGAATATAATTAAACTTGGGTATATTATATCAATGATACTATATATTACAAGTGTAATTAGCATGAGATTGCATGATAATTGTGATGATTAATTTATGGCAAGTAGGAACATAATGTACCATTTTGATTGTATCCGGTCTCCCTTATTCTTCAAGAGGATCCCAGTCAAATCAAGATGTCATACATATCTTGAAAGCAGCACATTCTATCACAGTCACTGTATCTTTTGATTTGTAAAGTAAGATTGTCAAGCCTACGTGAAGCCAGATTATACTGATGCTCAAATCCATTATAGAGCCGGAATCGAATTATTTCAGTTCTGGTAAATGGGATTCAAAGTCTGAAACTAGGAAGCCAAGGCGTCGTTAGAATAAGGCCGCATATATATCAAGAGTCTACGACAATGACAAGTGAAAAGCTGAAATTAGGTGGGATCCCCATCTACTTCCATCTGCTGAGGGTATGGATAAGGCAGCTGACACTTCATTGGCAATTTATACATATGTGTATGAAGGTTAAACACCCTACCCCGCATCAAGGGTAATATAAGACTGATATTCTAAATACAGATTTTTACGAGATTGGAATCGCTCAACAAAAGAAAGGGATATCGATGTACCGTGTAGAGTTATCAAAGTGTCAAAGCGCCTCTCATACCCGAACGAAAGAGAATCTATGTCTAGAATCTTCTCAGGCGACGGAAGTTACTGACAAGCGTACCATAGTAACAGTCTTAGGAACTCTGAATTCCTGAAGACAAATTCTGCATGAAGAGGATTCAGCTTGGAAACGTTCAAGAACAATATGGCTACTGAGGGTCAGTTCACAGAGGAGAAACACGAAGAATCCGGTCCATTTACCACAAGCGTACCATAGTAACAGTCTTAGGAACTCTGAATTCCTGAAGACAAATTCTGAATGAAGAGGATTCAGCTTGGAAACGTTCAAGAACAATATGGCTACTGAGGGTCAGTTCACAGAGGAGAAACACGAAGAATCCGGTCCATTTACCACGCCAAGCCATTAGTCATCTCGAGCAAAAGAACTTCTCTTTCAAAAACTGTGCAAGGATATATTCGGCTACCCTTGCACAACGTCCATTTTGACTCCAAGTGACTACGATTTCGACTGTCTTGTGTGATTGATAGATCTCAAACATTTTTGCCAGCAGACATTCCATCGCAGATCCACTTAGGCTCGGTTTACTTGAATCTAAACTCTGAATTTTATCCTTTATTCTACACTTTGTTCTTCAACGATTTATGCTCCAATCACAACGTTCCTGATCATGAGAAGCAGAACAGTCCATATACCCTAACCGTACGTTGTCAGATACGACAGCTCCGCATGTCCGCATGTAAAGAAATTGTTCGGTGATCTCCAATTTTTTGAGAGAGCAGATGAATGCTCTACTTGCCGGTATCTTTGGGTTTTAAAACCTCAAGTTTGTACTGTAGCAATCATAGCATGGTAGCTATAGATTCCATCTATTGTCATCAAAGTCAGTTTGCCAAAGAGCTGAACGTTATCAGCTTTGATAAGGCAGGCACTTACGAGTGAAGGTTGAGCTTAAGAATCACTTAAAAAAAGTGTGTTGTAAATGGATTACCGCCGGATATGCGAGATTACTACGGTAGCTTAAGGGTGGTGGACCGAACATCACGTGGGTCTCAGTTGTCGATAACAAGGCAAGTCAGGCTTTTAGGAGAGGTTCGCATCAATCCACCCTACGATGCCTTCTTCGTCTTCAGGACACATTTGTTTCTGGTTGTAACCTAGCGTAAAGCATCCATCTCTGAGCTGGGACTACCAGACTGCATCTCAGAATTTAGGTCGAGGTCTTTAACTTGTTGTTGGGTTAAAGCATGTACATGATGAATGGTGTGAGTACTAGTGAGGTGAGCGCTGACCAACTGCTGCAACTTTCGTAGAGCGCTCCCGTCAAGAAGTTGGACCCTGCAGGGCCTTCAAATGTTCACATGCCCAATTGATTTCACGTGGGATCACCAAGCCTATTTGTCTCTTGCTGCTTCTGAATCTTCGGCGGTTTTCTCTCCCGATCTTGATCTCAACACATCAGTGAAGCTAATGAACAGTCTCCACAGTTCATTACACGGTTCGCTGCCTCGACTCCTACAAGCCTCGAAAAAGTGTCCAATTTCAGTAGGCTGTGAAGCTTTCAGTACTGTTGATAAGGCTGTGATTCCTGCACTGTAGCCATCGCCACCAATCAAAGTGCAGAAGGCTTCCATGTGGAATGAGAGGCTCTGTTAAACACCCAGCGACAAATTCTCCCCGAACAAACATAAAAACTGAGGATTATTAAACGAAAAGCCCCGGTGACGACTGGATTTGTACATATCGTCTAGTATGGTTGTCCTGCAATCCGAATTCTTTCTGCTCAGGTCACTTAAGTAAAACATAATCGAAACGATAATTTACAACTGAATTAATGTGTCTACGTGTATAGTACGCGTCGTAATGTAATAAGTGGAAAAGAATCAGAATGGGCGTCACCTAGCACCCCAATCGCTATCTGTCACGTCGTCGATACTGAGTGATAAGTCTACCTATACGCTCCAGGAACAGAAGATTCAGTTCAGGAAACACCAAGCACTTAATTTCTCGCATTGTGTGGAACCTTGTGGGTAGTGGGTTCCCGGCCCTACTAAGTTGAACTTTCCTTTCGTACTATTATGCTTGCATCTACATGGATACACAAGGCAGAAAATGAACCAAGTTTTTCTTAATAACCCCTCTCATAAGAACTTGATCGGAACAAAATGAGTTGAGATGTGATGAGCTTTTACTGTTGTTACGTTCAATATTAAGTCTAATTATAAGCTCTTGCAGTTTCACCATGTGGACCCAGAGAAGGGTAAAATACTGAAACTGGCCAACTGATCTAATATTTGAGTGCAGTCCACAGGTTTTCTACAATATAATGCACTTTGTGCCGTGTACGGAGACCTATTTGACATCTAGTCGCGGAGTTTTTGACGTATAATCTCTGCAGTTGAGTTGGACAAGTATTACAGAAATGGCACACGGGCCCATCACAGTTTCGCTCGTAGACTTCTGGTGCATATCCTGCATAAAAAGTTGAAGGACGTACGATGTTGGAGATAAGAAGACTCTACACTCTATCTGAAGATTTAGAAGCGACTCACCTCCTGAATTGACAATTGCATGCACTGTTCACTACTTTATTACGGTAAACTGTCACTTCGGCTCATCGCCCACTTACGACCGCGATCATATCATCTAGATGTAATCAAAATATAACTTCTAGACTTGTTTGATCCGCTGCTTAGAACTTGAACGTCCTCTGTAGGGATATATATAGAGCACCGTCACGTATTCTGACACTCACTAGCACCGACCATCGGCTACATTCTGATGCGAATCGTTTCTTACTCATCGATTGCAACGAACAGAAGTTACAGGAACGGATCGAACACTGCTTGCAGTCATTCGATCTCATTCGGCTCTCAATCAGTTAAGATACACAAAATGACAGAACTGTATTAACGACATCGGCCTTTACTTTATCTCCAGAGCTGTTTTCGTTCTATTTCAGTCCTTAAATACCCACCAATTAGATCAACTATGTGGATTCTTTCCACATGAAACATATCCACGTAACCAGAAGACTGTCGGAGTCTAAAGCCAAAGTAGTCTACTTTATAATTAATCTTCTCTCTGTAGTCATCATACTAGACGAGTAAAATAGTAAAATAGCAAAGACTTACCACGTTCAATCTCCAACATACTGTTCTCCTAATCTGCTTCCACCAGAAGACTATCTAGCGCATAAAGTCTGCTCCAAGTCCGTTCACCACACTATCTGCATACAGGTCTTCTCTGAGGTTCAAACCACAACGCATCTTCCCCGATTCTAGTCTACTTCCATTCTACAAGAAATCAACCTGGATCTTCAAGTTAAGTCCGTACCCACCGCCATCCGCACGTTCGTCGGTAGCTCAAAATCGATCCTGAGGTGCAACTAATTTCCATGTCCATTTGACAGAGGATGAGTCCAGCCGCATACTTTAAGCAAAACGGGTGAAGACCATTTAAAGAGAGCGAAGATTTTCAATGTTCTCAGAGCGTCACAACGTGAACCTCTGAGAAATTTGGCTTAAGACAAAACTTCGTCAGATCCATAGACTCCATTCCCGGTTTTGCTGACAGTTTCTAGCCTTATCTTCTTTCCAAGAGATGCTAACGTTACGGAAGTGCAAACCAGCCGCCGCGCAGCCCACTTCTAAGCACGGAACGGGAATAATCACGGGCCCCGATGTGGGAGCCGGTCTCACCTTGGGCCGGTCGGAGACCTGGTGACGCTGGGTGACAGTGAGGCATATTTCACGGGAACTGTTCACTCAGATCTACTTGGTAACTCGATCCTCTCGCAGTAGTTCACTTTCTATCCTACCACTGTAGCTACGATAGCTCTTTGATTTGCCGCTATTTTAAGCGGAGGAGGCCAATAAAGTTGTTTCGTTTTGAGCACGAAGGCGGGCATACTCCCCAACGGTAGACAAGGGAACCAAAGAATCTCCAGTAAGGCCTCCGACGCAGTTTCACCTCTTTAAATGCTAGTTAGCGTCTCGTCAAAAGGCATATGTTTACCAGATTGAGAGTGGGAGCAGTAAATCCAACATGGGAAAAGGCGACCTCATAGAACACAAGAAGGATGGGAAGACCCCATCAAGCCCTACAAAGGAGAGACAAAAGACGTAGAATAGGGCTAGGCCCCAATAGAAATGATATGAGAAATCTGCCCTAGTGCGCCTAAGATATTTGAGCTATGCAAGTAATAAAGTCTGTAAACTACTAGATCACATTAAGAAGCATCACCTAGAATGATTGCTCCTCTATGGATTGCACCAACCAATGCTCTCTATTGAACAATGGACACACGCTGTCTAAAGTATACTATAAAGTATGAGAGTGAGAGTGATACCCCTTGATGTCTAATATGATAAACTCTCTCGCACTCCTTGTCAAATGTGTCAAACTCCATGTCTATAATTCCATACAACTCCAAAGCTAGAAGAACAAAGAGATGACCTCATTGCATACCCCTATACTTGGAGACCTTGCTTGTAGCAGGTCCCTATCCAGGAGGATCAGTAATCACTCCCTCCAAAACTGCATCATGCGTAGGGTTTGTAACCACAACATCCGCCATTGTCACTTGATCATCTCAGACCAAGTATAAGTTTGCTCTGACATGTGTCATCTACAAAGAATATGAATGCTCCCTCCAAGCAAGTATCCATTCTCTCATGCCATAAAAATTACTATATCCTTGATGGCATCCTGGGTAGCTATCCTCTGTCCTCCATAAGGACACCGTGTCATATGGACCACTACCGCATCTAGTGTAGAACCACATTCACAAGTGAGTAACAAAGATGTAGACAAGTGGACCAAACCTAGGTAGAACCTCATCATTGTAGAGAAAGTGGTTGGTGTGAGTCAGGATGCCCTAATGCTAGGTTGAGCTAGGATCCAAGAGCCTAGACCCTTGCTAGAGCAAGAGCAAAGACATGCTCTAGTGGCCCAACAAATGGACTAGTCAACTAAGAGAGAATGTAGCATATGCTGACATTGTCTATAGCAAGGAAGACTACAAACCTTTGGTCCAATCTAACGGTAGTGAAACAAAGGATTGAAGGTCCTCTTGTGCCTATAAGGATAGACCATCTCTTGTCTGCTGCAATAACTCCTAGAGAGAAAAGGATCTTTCCTCTAGCTTGGTCACATAAGTCTCCAAAATTAGCCTATCAGCAACCACAAAATGGGAGGAAAGTAGGTGTGTTAAGAGAGATGTAACAACCCAACAAGTATCACTTTTGTGGTAATCAGCAAGTGAAAGTTAATTCCCATAGAGATAGGAGTCAGAAATAGTCAAACACAAAGCAAGCAATAACAATTTAGTTCTTCTTGAGTTTGTCTTTAATCTCTTAGGTAGAAACCACACCCAAAAGAGAGTAACAAGCATTGATTTGCAGTCACAAATTAACACTCCATAATCACAATACTTCTCAAATCTTTCCAAACCAACTTCATTGCAAAACAACTTTGCTTCAGAATTGTGTTCCACCTTTCCATTGAAGGCACAACTTCCTTGATCAAAATTGCCTCACATCAAACTCACGGTGCACTCACAAATGCAAAATACTACCAACACTACAATTCCTCTCAGATCTGTCAAGGCATTGCTTTGATTGCACTTCACGCAAGATCAAACACACAAAATGAAGATCAAGGCCATGGAATCCAACATCCAACAAGCTCACTGATTTGCACTTCAAAATTCTCCACACACACAAACACAAACCCAAACTTGATACTCGAAATTAAGCTTAAGCAATGAGCATTCAAAATTAGCATTTTGCTCTATCTTTGAAAATTATGAATACTAAACAATATAAGATTGTGAATGCATCCATTGAATTGGTAGAGCACTAATAGTTATCTAACTAATATACCATTCTACAACAACTTTACCAACCTATAGATCCAAAATGACAATGCACCTCTTCATATCTGCCTCTTTAAATCTCAAAATTTTCACTACTCCAATCCAATATCAACCTTGACTTTGGCTTCCAAACCCAAAGTAACTTCATGCACTTCTCTATATCCTAGTCCATTTATTATCACTAAATCTTTTGCCAATTCTCCCACCTCTTCAAGCTGAACTGCAATTAAAGACATGGGTAATCTATCTACATCTTTATCTTTTGACCCACCTGTCTCTAATGTCTCAAGTAACTCACCCGATGACACTTGCACTCCTACACCTATAACTTCGGACTTCTTATCTCTCTTCACACTACTCGGAAGTCTCTCTGACTTTGAATGTACTAAATGTAATCTAAGACACACATTGTCCTCTACTTCTAACATCTTCCTATCTACTTGATCTCTTAAGCAAATTAATAACTTATTCAACTTGATGTATTTCACTTTCTCTACTTTGATACTACCTTCAAGCACCATGGGATGCCAAGGTTTCTCATATTTGATTGTGATCATTGCTTTATTTTTAATTTTTAGCAAATAGTTTTCAAACGCCTTGGCACCAAGCTTGCACTATCTATAGCCTATCATCCTCAAACTGATGTACAAGTAGAAAGAGCAGATCTTACTTTGGATGATATGCTACATACCTTTGTTAATGTTCATCACACTAATTGAGATACTTATCTTGTAGTTGCCAAGTTTACCAATAATAAATACAAGCATGAACGTACCAGCTTTTCACTCTTTTTCCTTAATTATGGCAAGGTCCACTTGTTCCTAATTCTCTTCTTGATCTTCCACCATCTCATGTCCCTCATACTTCCACTTTCTTGTCCAAGCTATCTAGGTCCTTACACCAAGCCAAGTCTCATTTTATGTTGCTTAAATTGGCAAAAGCAATATGCCAATCAGCATCATCATGATTGTATCTTTCAAATAGGCAATAAAGTCATGCTTTATTCTAGTAACCTTCTTCTTCTACTTGACACTTAGGTTCATAAACTTGATCACACTTGGATATGTCTATTTGATAGTACTTGAATCCTTTCTTTTGTAGCATACAAGCTTGCACTCCTAGTCATATGCAGATCCATCTTGTCTTCCATTTTTCAAAGTTAAAACCCTTTGTTGCTAACCCATTTTCATTTCATACTCATATCCAACCTCCTCCTCCTCCTCCTCCAATCCATATTCATGATCATGAAGAATATGAAGTTAATTATATTCTTACCTCAAGAAACATACAACATGGTTGCCAACAACACATCAAGTACAAGGTCCTTTGGAAAAAATTTCTCCTTCATGATGCCATATGGGAATCTCTTTTGCATCTCCAAAATGCTCAAATGGACATCCACAACTTTGAAGACTTAATGGCAATGAGGACATCACCAACTAGTAGTAGGAGAATATGTAATAATATGGAATTAGCAAACAAGTTAGTAGAAGCTAATGAGTTAGTAGCCTAAGCTTGAAAAAGAAATTGGAATTAGCCTAAGAATATTCTAAAAGACTCTAGGAAAATCATGGGTAGAACACTCTAGAAGCACCCAAGAAGCTTCTTGGTGAGAAGCTTCTAGGAACTTCCAAGGGTAGAGTAACTTGTATGCCCAACTAATAGTTGGTTTAGCTTGCTTGTTAATTAAATGGCTGACTTACCTTGCACTCCAAGTAAGGTGGCTTCTAGAAGTAACCTTCCTTAGAAGCTTCTTGGGAGACTTGTACCCTATAAATACCAAAGCTGAGCTCAAGCTAGGTATTTAGAGTTTCCCTCACTTGTACATTTCCAATATGATTTCCATTTTGATCTTCCAAACTCCTATTTCTCTCCTTGGTCTTTTACATCATCAAACAAAGCTAAGGAAGCTAAAGTCAGATATTTGTACATTGGAGGTGAAGGTTTACTCCAATTACCAAATTTGACAAGTTAGCTAGCCGGTTGAGAAAGCATACCAAAGCCAAGTTTTAGGATGTCTTACTCAACATTCAAAAGGGACTTGCAAGGTTTAAAGATCAGATTGATAAGTTGATTTGGATGTGTAGAGGCAAAAGTAGCTCAAAATAGTTAAGGCTATTATTTATTGTGTTTATGTGGCATATGTACACATTGGCATACCAAAGCCAAGTTTTAGGATGTCTTACTCAACATTCAAAGGAACTCGCAAGGTTTAAAGATCAGATTGATAAGTTGATTTGAATGTGTGGAGGAAAAAGTAGCTCAAAATATTAAAGTCTATTATTTATTGTGTTTATGTGGCATATGTACATATTGGAATGGACACCATCATAGTCTCCATCATCATAGTGGAACACCATTGTAGTGGTAATATCTTTGTGGTAGTACACCTTTGCACTTGGCTATTTGTATAGACTTTTGGTGTGGTAACTATTATGTATAGTAAGACACTTTTGATAGTGACAAGTTATGGGGACATTATCTCAATGCTAAGGTGGAATGACATGTCAAGCTACATGTACATACTAGACATTGCAATATAGGCCACACTATTGAAGTCTTGATTAAGTATAAGATACAACAATTAACAAACATTAATGATGATGAGAGTAGAGTTAAATAGAGGATAATGGCTTTGCATAATGGTTGGATGTTCCACCATTTTTTAGCAAAAACATATGAGGATTAGCTCCAAAGCAGTGCAAATTTAGACTTTCATCTTTTTTAACTAATTTTGTGTATGCTCAGTCTATGCATCTCTACATGCATGAATTGAGCTTTTTCATGTAAAGTTGATGCATGTGGGTGTCCAAGATCTTTAGAGCATCATTATCAATGTTATGCATGTTTTTGTGCATTCTTGATCAAGAAGTGGTGAGGAATTTGAAGTAAGAATAGGTATAGGGGTGCATGAGTGCAATTGTACTTGACTACAAGGTTGGGTCCCTAGGGTTTTGAAGGCGTGGGGTGGTACATTGAAAGGTCATAGAGGATTGGGTGTATCATGAAGTACCACATATAACAAAAATTCATTGCATTGTATGTCATGAGCTTAAAATGTTGTTGAGGTGACACCTTCAAGGAAGTAGAACATTATCACAAGCGTTGTAGTATACAAAGCATAGGCAATTGTGATGTAAAGACCATTATGGCCAATTGACCTTCAGGGTGAACTGAGCCATCACCTTTAGGAGAAAACTTGGACTATAATTTTTGAGAGAGTGATTTGTGTTATCCCTTTAACGTAAACACTACACTCGCTTGGGATTGATTCTGCCAAGAGGTAAAATATGTAGCAATAAAAAAATTTACCATTTGTTATACTTTCTCTTCATTTATAGTAATTTCCAATCCATATTTTCAAGGGAAAGAACTACAACTTGCCATTTTACTATTATTATATTGACACTAGGTTGTTGCACTATCACTTTGAACTACAGGAATTACATTCAAAGGATGATATACATGATGATTGTTGATCTCCTTCCCATCTAATGATATGCAAACAAAGATGCATATCAAAGTAGATAATTTTTAAGATCCAAAGCAAACTATGTATATTTTGAAATAAGAACAAAAAAAATTAGAAACCTTTATTTTTAACTAATTTCAATTAAATCTATAAAGCATTAATCATGTATCTTATTATAAGATAACTATATCATAGTCTTTCCATCTTACTCATGCAAACAAGAGTCTAGAATAACCCAATAAACACCAAATTGAAGCATTAAAGCAAGAAACCAGTCATTCAAATGAAGATGTGGTTCATAGATTGTCATATACAAAGGAATATATAATATTTTGCTATTTCCTGTTTAACCTCTTGGGTAGAAACTACTCTCAAAGGAGGACAATCATACCAAGAAGGCATGTTACAAAAAGGGAAAAAATCACAATCACCAATAATGAAATTATAATCTAAAATCAAAAAGTGATATTTCAACCCAGAGGTATTAATCCCTTCAAAATATCTTGTCAAAGCTCATGTTCCAAAGAAACATGTCCAACATTTCCTTTGTAAGGCACTTATCTTCCAAAGAGCTTAGTATCTTCCCAAAAATAGTTTCTTCAAATTTTTTCATTTTGATTATTGTCAATAATATAACACAAAGAGTATCATCAAGACATTGCTTCTAGACAATTGCATTAGATACTAGGGATCATACATAGGAGTCCTAGTAACTCTCACTACAAAGATTCCTCAAGACATAAATTAAAAAAACTAAGTAATTAAGAAATTAAGGAAATTTAGAAAGTAACGAAGTAAGTAATGAAAGTAACTTGCTCTTTGAAAGTATTGAAGAATGAGCTCTTTCATTTTATTCACCGCATGCTTTCATTGAACAAAAATCACTTTGGATGAAAAAAATCAAAAATTTGAATACACACAAGAGGTAAATTAAAACCTAACTATTAGAATCTATCTAATAGAAAAACCTTCAATCAAAGCAATCTTGGACTCAATCAAAAGCTCTCTCAAAGATATTCTCAATAAGGTAAGAACACCTGAATTGAATTCTTGATGGCAAGAATACAATTCACTAAATCTGATCTTCCTTAGCTCTAAAACCTTTGGAAGTTTTGAAACTTCAAATGCTCATAAGTTTAAAGACCTCCAAACTATGCAGTCTTGGTATTGTGATGCTTCACCTCTTACCAAAGTGCACCTTTTTCTTTCAACATACTTAGTTTAAGCAAAAAATAAATTAGAATAGTTGGTCAACAAGGAAGATAGGAGGTTTATGATAAATTACCTCCCACTTTGAGAGAAATTGCACCTTTGAGAGGAAAGATGACACGGAAGGTATGTTCTGCGGGAGGACCAGCAGTAGTAGATCCAGATTAAAAGCATGGCTCTTCAATAAAGAAGGCTACCAAAGAAGAAAACATTTGGCAAGGAAACCCATCATTCTAGGAGATCTTGATCTTGAAAGAAGACCTTTGTCTTGGGACACCTTTGGCTAGAAAGGCCGTTCATCCTAGAAGTACCTTGGCCTGAAAGTTAATAAGTAAATGTGGCACTAAAAGATCAAGAAATACAATTGATGTCCATTCATTGTATTGATCACTCATGTGTGCGAGTAGTAGCTGCTCACCAAAGAGCACACTTACTAAAAGATTGTAATGGTTGAGATGACACCTTAGATATCCACATTGGGCTTAGATCTTTTTCATTTTCTTGAGAGTTAATCAGTGCAAGACCTATTAGGCTTTCCTCATCCTTGGCTTACATAATTTACAATTTTTAGATAGTTGAATTGTGAGAGTGTGTGTTTATGCAAGGAGGATTAGGAAGTGAGAGGCAAAGTGAGAATGATGAGATGATCAAAGGGGAAAAAATTAGCTACCCTAAAGGGCCAAGGAAGATGAGAAGAGCACCACAATTCACAATCAAATCCCTAGGATTGGTTAAGTGTGCATTGTGTTGTAGATAGGAATAACTACAACAAAATATTAGAGTTCTTGCTGTAGAATTGGGAATTGAGTAATCATGCAATATTGCATGAAATTTGTGACTATCATGATCTAAGGATTGGAGAACCTAAGAGGGAATCTATTCATATGGACTAAAGATCATTGGAAAAGAGTTTTGAGGCCAACAATGGTTTTGTTCTTGGTATTAAAGATCCTTTAAGGAGGATCTTAGTTGAGTTAGTAATGAAGTTGTTCAAGATGAAATGAACAACTTACCTATATAATAGTCAAGCAATGTTATTTGAATTCTTATACCAGTGAAGACTTGTCAATTGGGCAGCAATATTATAGGAAGGGCAAGAGAGCTTGTGGCAACTATGAACAAGGAAGGAGGAGTGACCTTGGTGTCTCTTTTCATCATCTATTTCTACTTGGGGATGGATTTATTGACCCTTGAGGAGAAGAAGAAGTATCTTGAGCACTTCTTCCCCACATGACTCTTGGAGAAACCTTAAGAAAGAACCTTGATGGTTGTAATACCAAGAGCTAGCCATATGATCTAGATGAGAAATTTGGTTTGGTAACATCTAGAATGATGTTATACATGATGGTTGAAACAGATCAGATAGAACTATCACCAAAAGAGTACTTCTACTAATAGGGCAGAAACCAAAATAGACTTGAGAACCTTAGAACCAATAGTTAGACATATGATTTAAAGGTGAGAATTGGTTTGGTAACATCTGGAAGGATGTTACACATGATGGACGAAACAGATCAGAAAGAGGTATCACCAAAAGGGGACTTCTACTAATAGAGTAAGAACCAAAATATGCCTGAAATCTTTGAAGGCAATTTTGGAGGCCTAAACGGATGAATTAGGCCTCAAAAATGTGCAAGTGCTCCCCCCCAACAGAGGAAAAGCTGGCCTTCCCTTCCCCCTGCTTTGTCTCATCAAGAGCTTTCCAATGGTACCTTACGTGATTCTGAGATTCCTACAGGAAGATTCCCTAAAAGATTCCCTCCGATCAAAGCTTGTTTGACCAACTAGATAGGACCTAGACCAGACATGTCACCTATCCAAGTAAGTAATCCAAGGGTGGAGCTTGTTGACATGTCACCTATCTGTGTCCCTAATCCTATGGTGGAGCTTCCTTGGCGGAGATCTTCTTTGTCTATATAATAAAGAGAAGGTGCTCCCTTGGAGCATCGATTGTTTGAGTGTGCAATCTGTGTTTTCTCTCTTCTCTTGTCCTCGGAGTATTACAATGGTGCATATATATGTTGAGGTGGACATGGTAAACTGCCTGCACCAGGAAATACATAGAGGTGAAGGAAGACTACAACACTCTAGGTTTTGAGAATCAACGACAATAAGAGATTGGTGTAGAATCAAAAATTAGAAAGAGATCCATGACTCCTTCTAGGCCAAATGTAAAAGCCTTCAAGAGGATAGGAGTGGTGACTTGTCCTTGCCTTCATCAACCTCCTTCTACTTCTTTGTCCAAGAAGAAGTAGTAGAAGAAGAAGAAGAAGTTAAGGATGAAGGTGGAGCTGGACCACAACCACCAAGTCCTACACCTAGAGCCAACACGAAATCATTCACCAAGATCACAATTTCTTCAAAAAAGGATGTAGTTGAGAAATAGGCTGGAGAAGTAAAATTTACTCCAGCCAAACTCCTCCAAGGTTAAATGATAATTTTCAGGAGGACGAATGAATGCCCACTCCTAGAAGGTATGATGGAAAAGCCATGACTTCTAACTCCGAGAAGAATGTGGTAGAGGGTTTGGAGATAATGCAATCACCTCTATTTCCACTAGTAGGAGAAATGTAAATACAAGAAGAAGGAGTCCTTTGGGCAGAAGAAGTACCCAAGGAGGAAGATATGGGCTCTTGTTGGGACAAGGAAGGACATAAGGCCAAAGGTGAACTTTGGGCTGAAGAAGACTATCAAGATGAAGGGTTGTCCAAGATGGAGGTCCCAACAATAGCAAAAAATGTACCCAAGCATAAAGAACACACAATATTCATTGAGATTGAGAAAGATGAAAGTGGATCTTTGGCCTCATTTAGAATGGTAAGGGAGGCAATTTTGAGCAGAAAAATTACCAGACCAATTGTGGAAGTGCCTCTTTCCTCATTGGTGGTATATAAGGTCAGCCTTGCATTGCAGTTGATAAAGCAGCTCCTCCCCACATACGTGGAATCCCATGGAGCAATCATGGATTATGTTATGCTCATCTACCACCTTCATCAAGTAGCACAAGAAGTAAAGTAATGTAGGATAAAACAAAGGTGCAAGATGAACTAACATAGGTTTTTGCACAACATCAAGAGGTGGGAAAACAAAGTAACAATTTGATGCAAGAGGCGGCCAAGCTCAAGGAACAAGGACCAGACTTGGAGAAGGAATCAGAGAAGAGAGGATGATGAGGCAAAAGGCAGCCAAGTCCAAGGACAAAGAGGAGTATTGATGAATTCAGCTTGAGGAGTAGGTGAAGGCCCAAGTTGAAGAAATCAATGCACTAAAGGGAGAACTAGAGAAGACAAAGGTGGCCCTCATTGTAGTAGGAGTTTGACATTAGGAGGAGTTGCAAGTGGTTGACACAAATGAAGAAGCTTGTGGAACATATCAAGGAGGAAGAAGAACACAAAGGGGACCAAGTAGCCAATTGGGAGGAGATCTTGGCTGAAATGGAGGAAAGTCATACCCAATTCAACCTAGAGAAGACCATGATTTTGGCAAGGATGGAGATGGCACAAGACCAACTTGAAGAAATCATAGAGGAAGTAATGGAGTCCTCCTTGGAAAAATTGAAGGCTCAAGACTCAAGATCCCAAGTGCATGGTCTCATAGCAAAGGTGTATACAAATAAGCACCTACAACAACTAGCTAACAGACTACTCAAGAACAAATCAAATAAATTTGAAGAATCCACAATGGTGATGCTACAAGAGATCAAAATGTTCCAAGAGCATGTAGGTTATTGATTAAATTTTGTAATGGCAAATGAAATTTCTTTTAATAGATTTTAGGACAAAGAGATTTTAGCTAGAAGGAAATAAGTAGAAATCTGTTAAGTATAGGACACACCTTCAGCCTAGTACTCATCTTTGGCCTGGGAAGACTTTGGCTTGACACTCTTTATGACTATATGAAAATTTTTTAGCCAAATATTATGGAATTGTAATTACATCAAGAGTAAATGACAAGTAGTAGTTGTGATTTGTGGCAGTTGTGCAATCACTTTTTAATTGTGCTAAGGATAAGATCCATAGGTAGGGTTAGAAATGAAAAAAGTAGGTATAAATAGAAGATTTATAGCACTCTTAGCCACTAAGAACCATCATCTCAAGAGTTGGTAAACTATGCATATGCCAAGGAACCTATATCTACTTCTTTCATAATCAAAGTATTTAGCATAAAGATATCTCTAAGATCTTTGTGCCAGATTGTTTTTGCTTATATTTTTGGTTGTGTGCTTGGTCAAGTAGAGGTGATGAATCTTGTAGTAGGAGTGTGTATTTGAGTACCTACTTAGGAATTTTCTATTTTATCAAGGAAGTTACCCTTGACATTTTGAATGAATGAGTGCTTGAGTACTTGCTTAGAAGTTTTGCAAAGATAAAGGAAGCTACCCTTGACATTTTGAATGAGCAAGTCAATGTGAGGAAAGGTTTTACAAATGATGGAGCATTGAAAGTACCAAATAATGGAAAAGAAAAGTAGAAAATTCATTTTGGATTTCATTGGGATTGCATCTTTTGGGAAGGGATGTGCATAGTCAACAAGGGCATCAAGGTGAAAAATCTTTAGCCTGAAAATTGACCTTTGGGTGAAGTAAACCTGTGGGAAGGGATTAGCCACTAGAATAAAAGAGGCTCTTTAGGAGGAAGAGGCCTTTGGTCTAAAGTGAGCTACCACTATCAAGAACTTATTTGACTAGATGTTTTGTTAGAGTGATTGTTAATTTTTCTTTTCTTTAGGATGCCATAGTAGGTGGCTCTACCATCTTTTGGGAGTCATTTCCACCCAAGAGGTTAAAAAAAAAGAATAGAGCACCTCTGACATTGTGGCATTTTATTCTCATTTCTAGTTATTTCCAACCCATATTCTCAAAAGAATGACCTATTCTTATAATTTATATATTAATGCATCAACATTGGTTATCTATACCTATGGTTGTCATAGGTATCAATGGAAATAACTTAGAAAGATGCTTTTGAAGGTATAAAGATTAATCCATTTGGACATATAACCACAAATATACTAGCCTGACATTACGGCAAAAATTTCCTTCATAATGGAAGTCTTTAAAGTGAACTTTGACTTGTGGTCCTTGGAGTGATTTGGACTTCAAAGTGAAATCGCCTTTGGAGTGAACAAGCCTTTTGGATGAACTTGCCTTTGGAGTGAATTTGCATGTTGGGCCTTTGAAATGAACTTGCATTTGGAGTGAATTGGCCTTTGGAACTTTGGACTTTGTAGCAAAGTGTCTCCAAAGTACAATTCCTTTGGCTTAACTCCTAGTCTTTCCAAAGACAAAAACACTTTTGGCTAGTCATACTTCTTTGCCATGAAGGAAGATCTTGCTAAATACATACAAAACTCCTTTAATTAAAGTAGAGATAAAAGGAAAAGAAAGAAAAACAAGAAATTTTTAGATGGCACAACCAAGTTTTTGGAAATCTAAAGATGAAAAATTGAGCATTAAAGTCTCAATACTCAAATTTGATCATATAACTCAAGTTTGATATAAAATATAAGAATATCCACATTGTTTCTAAGTACTACAATATAAATAAATTTAGCAACATTGAAACCTTGTTGAAAAGCTCAGATCAAGGTTAGGACAAATAGAGTGCTCATCACTTGATTGACTATAGGATTATATTTGTTGGTGCTAATTGGCTAGAGGAGAAACTACTCAAGTTGAAGAAGTGGCTTCAAGTAGGGGTATATATCTCCTAGAATATGTATGAACTTTGCAAGATACTTGAACTTTACAAAGATCCCTTCAAGTTCAAGTATAGAAGGAGTTATGTGAGTTAAAACATAGACTAAGTCTTGATATCTCAAAACTAACACTTGAGCTACTATAATTTAAATTTAATTAAAATAAAATTACATTTGGGATCATAATCAAAGCGTTTGTTCTTAAATTTAATTTTTTGTATTGTTGGAAAGCCCTTGATAAGGGCTTACAAATGAATTAAAGAAACAATAAATGGTTGAAAAGATAGAAATAAATTTTTCTAATAAATTTCTATTTAATTCTTGGGTATAAAGAACTTTATATCCAATTTCCATTGACCTTTAAGAAAAGCTTTGATTAGCAAGGCTTCATCTTTATTCATTGTAAAAAACAGCCATAGTAAAGACCAAAAGAACAAGAGAAACAAAAAAGTAGCAAATTTACATTATTTAATCTTTTTATCATATCCTTAATAGTAAAACAAAGAGAGATATAGGAGAATAAAAAATTTTAAAAACTCTCCATTGAGAGAAACTCCAAATACACTTGTTGAGCTTGGGCCTTGGTAAATATAGGTTAATAAAGTACAAAATTCCAAAGGAAGCTTCTAAAGAAGTTTCTTTCTACATCATCCAAGAGGTTACTTTTCTTTGGTACAAGCTAAGCTAGCCAATTATTTAATGTATAAGCTATTCAGCCCTTAGAAGTTTCTCATCAGGAAGCTTCCTATATGCTTTTAGAGTATACAAGCTACTCAATCCTTTAAAAGTTTCTAGAAGTCTATCACAAAAAAGCTTCATGGATGTTTTTAGATTTATTTTTTCATGTATGTTAATTCTCACTCCTTTTAGTTATACTTAGAAATTATTGAGTCAATATTATTACATATTCTCCGCTACTAATTGATGAAATCCTTGTTGCCATGGATTTTTTTAACTCTTATATGGCTGCTTGAGCACTTTGGATATGAGAAATAGATTATCATATGGCATATTGAATGGAATAACCATTTCTAGAGTGAATTTTATCTGAGTTGCTATCAGTGGCCACATTTGATGTCTCTCTGTGCAAGAATACAATAGACTTCCAATTCTTCATAATCATTCTTAGAGTAGAGGAGGAAGAGAAGGTTGTAGAAAAGTTTGAAAAGAAGATGGGTTAGAAAAAGAACATTTTACTTGAAAACATGGAAGACAAGATGGATCTTCATATGACAAGGAATTACAAGTTTGTAGGTAATTAAAAATGATCTAAATAATATTAAATGGATCTACTTCTTAACACCTAAGTTTACAAACCTGGGTGATAAGAGGGAGAAGAAGGTTAATTGAGTAAAACATGACTTTATCACCTACTTGAAAAGTGATATCATACCAATATATAATCATATTGCTTCTGCCAATTTTGAGCGACATGAAGTGAAATTTAGCTTAGTGGAAAGATGCAAATAATATGGACAAGAAGGTGGAACCATGAGGAACATAATATTACCGTGGAGTAAGAAGAGAATCTTGAATGAATGGATCTTATACATAACTAAGAAAGAAGGAGAAAATCCTATACCTGCATGCTAAGAATTATTGTAGGAAAATTTTACACTGGCAAGATAATTATCTAGGTTGGTATATGGGATGTTGAAAGAATCACATAGTATATCTTCTAAGATGAAATTTTCTCATTCTGTTTGGCAATCAATCTGAGGATGATAGGTTGTAGACAATTCATCATGGTGCTAAGTATTTTAAAAAGTGCTTGCTAAAAATTATCAATGCATCAAGGATCACAATCAAAGATAAGGACCTATGGAATCTATTGTATTTCAATACAATGTCAAAGTAAAATTGATCCAATGTTTGAGTATCCACTATATCCATAATGGGCTTCAAGTGGATCTATTTGTTGAGCTTATTGAAAAACACCACAATTTTATATAACCTTAGTCTATCTTTGACAAGAATGTAATGAAGTTTAAGCACATATGTTCTCATCCAATAGATGGAATTGGTAGTGGTTGAAACAAGCCACTTGGTTTTGAGTTGATTATCTCGTTATGTTGGTAGCCCTCACAAGATTGGACAAACTCTTGAACCTCTTGTACCATGTTTGGCCTAAACCATCAATGCCATAGGGTACTCAATGTCTTCTTTATATCCATATGACCAATGATTGGTATGTTACACCTCAAGTCACCATTATAACTAGAACATAGATTTGGTTCTAGCAAAATAAAAGACTATCCTTGAAACAAAAGGTGTTTTACTGCTTGTCAGGTGTTGCAAGGTGACTATGTACAAGGTGATCCTATTGTAAAGTAATATTGAACTCTATTTAGACCTTTGAGTTAGGTGATACATTGGTAATTGTTGTTATGAGAGATTTAGGAAGAATTTTCAAATCAAGTCATTGTGGTAAGGCATTGAGAATCATATGAAACTTTCTTTGTTTTTAATCATACTTTTTATCATATAATTGTGATTGCTTCCCCCTCAATAATGCTTACTCTTCATGTGTATTAAATCTAAGGTCTGTAATAATGGTTTGCAATTGGTACACATTATCACTTGTTCCACTAAGAGATAATATCTCCACACCATTTAAGTTGTTCTCAATCTCAATTAAAAGAATTATTTTGTGTTTAGTTTAGCCATTAATATACAATGGTAATGAGTTGTAACCCACTTAGGAATTCTTATTATAGCATAGCTTTGATTTTAGTGTTAGAGGCATCAAAATCAACCACACAAGGTAGTTGTGATCATATGGGTAGAGGGTGGGTTGTAGGGACATTATATCCTTAAGTTTCTTGAAAACTTCTCCTTGCTTTGTTCTTTACTTGAAACTTGTTGTATATTCCTAGAGATCCATTAATGGTGTAGCCACATGAGCATAATTATGTATGAATCATGGGTAAGATCTCACCAATCTATTAAATCAGTGGACTTTTATAATATTCCTAGGAGTAGGCTAATCAATAATCGCTTTGATTTTCTACTCTTCCATCTAGATCCCCTCTACTAAAACCTTATAGTCCAAAAAATTAACTTCTTTCTTTCACAAGGCACACTTGTATTTCTTACCATAGAATTGCCATTGCCATAGTTGTATCAAGACCTCTCGTATGTGGTTCTTGTGTTTTGTCTCCATCTTACTATAAACTAGAATATCATCCAAGAAAACTATCACATATTGATCCAATAAACCCTCTAATATCTAAGGCATTTGATCCATGCAAACTATTAGAGCATCAGTGTGTCCAAAAGGTAAAACTCTTCATTCAAAATACCCATATCTTGTACACAAGATAATCTTCTACCATCTTCCCTACGGATAAGAATCTACTTATAGCCACTTCAAAGATTCAGCTTTGATAAGTATTATTCTCTACTTAGTTTATCCAATAAGTCATTGATCCAAAGTGAGGAATATGTATTCTTCATGGTTTATTTATTAAGACCATGGTAATCAATATGTACTTGAATCCCTCCATCTTTCTTTGGCACAAATAGTACCAATGCTCTCTAAAGAAATGTGCTATGTCATATGAAATCTCTTTCCAATAACTCAATCAATGTTGTTTAGATATTTTCTAGCTCCTTTGGTGAGAAAAAAAAGGATTTTTTCTACTTGGTGGATTACTACTTGGTAATGACTTGATCTTGAAGGGCATATGTTAATCAAAGGATAACCTTTTTGGGAGATCATCTAGAAATATATTTGCAAACCCTTGTACTATCTGATCAACCAATTCTATTTTAGGCTTATTATCCTCATTATATTTTCCTTCCACTATGTGTTTTATCTATATCACAAAAATATGAATATCTTCCTCCAAAGCTTGTGCTATAATCCTTAAATTTACAAACTTCATATCTTGGGATTGATTGTTTTTAAATATCTTCCTTAGAGGTGCCAAATAAAGTAATTAATAATTCTTACCTTTGTCTTATACTTTAATTTTTTTCAGGCCTGATTAATTGAATCTTATAATGTTCAAGCCAAGAAAGATCTAAAATGATATCATAATGTAAGAGAGGTACTACAAATCTAATGCATTCTCAATACTCTTTCTCAACCTTGAATTCAACCAGATGCGAGGAATGAGATGCAAAATCCTTTCTATCATTTACCATCATTAGTTTTCTACCTAATATTAGCTTAATATGAATGCATAATCCCTTTGCTAATTGCATGGACATGCAATTTTCAAAACTCTCATTGTCAATCAAAGTCTTGCAACCATTATTTTATACCTTGCAAGTAAATCTTATCTTTATAGGTTGAGCCTTCAATCCTATTGGAATTAATCAAGTTCATAATAAGTGACTTTATATATCTTATTATGAATCTTTTTTTCCTTGATCATCATAATTCAAGAACTCTATTTAGATAATTTTTGAGGTGATCTATTCTTATTAGACATTTTGTAATTCAATACCAAATTTGGAAATGATGCTTTGGTGGTACATGGAGTATTCAAATCCTAATGGTTAGGTGGAAACTATCTGATAGTCCATGAATTATATCTATCTAATTCTTGCTCTAATATCAATGTAATAGACAAAGGAAAAAAATAAGATAATGGAAGATCAAATTGATAACTTTTCAATTGATAGAATGCCTTGGCTAAGCTCAATATTTGGTAATTATAGATAAGCTAAGTATAAGACTCCATAAGATATTTCTTTAGAAGCTTCTACATAAATTTCCTTCTCAAGTATCCAAGAAGTTGGCTTTCTTAGAGTACAAGCTAAACTAGTTCTTTATTTAATATATATAAGCTATTTAATCCCTTTGAAGTTTCTAAAAGCTTCTCACCACAAAGCTTTTTGGATGATTTTAGAATATACTTGGAATTTCTAGATGTATGATAGTTTTGACCTTCTTTTACCTATACTTAGCTTCTACTAACTCAATATTATTACATCAACTTAAAGACCTCCCTTTTAAATGTCCATTGTCTTCAAATAAAAATCCCATAGAAACTTACAATCTTGATTTCTTTTTATAGCATTACATAAGTACCATGCCTTCTTAATGATCTTTAAAATTAACTTTACAATCATTTTTCTTGAATAAAAATAAGAATTCTTTAGTTGTAGAGTGTCCATTTTCAGATTACCAAAAGAGATTTAGCTAGGCTAGCTTGTGATATAAATGAGATAAGTAAAGAAAATAAAAAATAAAAAATTGGAAATTAAACAGAAATAAAAAATTAAGGCATTTCAAATAGTAAAAAAATAGGTTGTATATCCAAATTTTAATTTTCTACTTTTTTGTATTACTTATAAACCAATTCTGGAGTGAAGTTAAGGATAATAAATTTTTTATTTCTTTAAATTACTTCAATTAATATAGGTCATGGAAAGATAATAACAATTCATTAATTGCGTGAAAAATCTTCAATCATTTCATACTAATCGATTTGAGGCTAATTTGAAGAATATAAACATATGCTTTATAAATTAAAGACATCAACTCATGTTTTGACTATTATTATTGTTGTAAAAGACAAAAGAGAGACATGGGAGAATGAAAGATCAAAAGTGAAAACACATCGGAACTATCAAATGAAGGAAATTCCAAATGCCTAGCTTGAGCTTGTCTTTGGTATTTATAAGCAACTTTGGTACAAGAAGCTTCCAAGGAAGGTTCCTTCTAGAAGTTGTCTTACTTGGAAAGCCAAGCTAGGTTAGCCATTTACTTGGCATACAAGCTAAACTAGCCATTTACTTAGCACACAAGCTAAGCTAGCAATGAGCTTGGCAAACTTTCCAAGGGTTAATCCACCCTTGGAAAGTTACTAGATGCTTTTAGAACATTCTTAAGCTAGTTCTACTCCTTTTTGCTATATTTAACGTAGGCTACTAACTTGTATGCTAGCTCCATATTATTACATATTCTCCCACTACTAGTTAGTGATATCCTCACCGTCATCGAATCTTCAAAGTCATGGATGGTTGTTTAAGCATTTTGGAGATGCAAATAGGTTTGCAAGTGGCATCTTAAAAGGGATATTCTTTCCAAAGGACCTTGTACTCAAAGTGTCATTGGTGGCCACATTGGATGTTCCTTTGGACAAGAAAATGATTGATTTCTTCATGATTTTTAACAAGGATTAGACGAGGAGGAGGTTAGACACTAGTAGGAAATAAAGACATCCACATTTTAACTTCAAAACATGGAAGAAAAGATGGGTCCCCACATGATTAAGAAGTGCAGGGTATGTATGCAACATGAGAAAGGATCTAATTAAATATCAAATGGACCTATCCAAGTAAAAGCAAGTTTACAAACTTGGGTATCAAGCAAGAGAGGAAGGTTACTAGAAGAAAACACCACTTTATTACTTATTTGAAAGGTGAGACTCATGACAATGTTGATCAACAGATTACTTTTGCCAATTTTGAGCAACAAGAAGATGAGACTGGGCTTGGTGTGAGGACATAAATAGCTTGGATAAGAAAGTGGAAGTATAAGGGACTTGAGATGGCAGAGGAGCAAGAAGAGAATCTAGAACAAGTAGATCTTTCCCATAATTAAGGAAGAAGAGAGAAAAGCTAATACTTGCTTGCTTGGAATTATTGTAAGCAAACTTGGCATCTACAAGACAAGTCTCTCAATCAATGTAAATATTGACAAAGACATTAGAATATCCTCCAAATTGAAATCTGCTTATTCTGTTTGTTTATCAATTTCAAGATGCTATAATAATGCAAGCTTGGTGCCAAGGAGTTGGAAAAGCACTTGCCAAAATTTACTAGTAAAACAAAAATCACGATCAAAGATGAGAACCTTGGCATCCCATGGTACTTGAAGATAGTAGTAAAGTAGATATTGGGCAACATTGGAGCATTGATTGTGTCCATGGTAGGCATCAAATGAAATAATGCTTATTGAGCTTATCAAAAAACACTATGATTGTTGATTTGCCTTGGTCCATCTTAAGCAAGGATGTGATGAGGTCTAAGCTCACATGCTTCTAATGGACAAATGGATTTGGTAATGGTTGAAGGAGTCCACTTGGCTGTTTGGTTATTGGCTTTATTGCATTGACGACTCTCACAAGATTGGACAAACTCTTCAACTTCTTGTGTCATGTTTGGTCACCATCATTAACACTATAGTTTACTCAAGGTCCTTTCCACCTCTATGTAACAAGTAGTGGATAAGTCATGTGCTTTTTGAAGTCACACAAGTTAGAGATCTCCCATTGTTGGAACATAGGTTTGATTCTCACAAATAGAAGGTCATCCTTGAATGAAAAGGTGATGTACTCCTTGTCATGTGATGTAAGGTGGCTTTGCACAAGATAAAAGAAGGGATTTTGTTCAGTCTTGAACTTTGTATGTATCTTTGGGTCTCAAAATGAACTGAATGAAGGACATGATCAAATTTTCACCTTAATTCAAATGCATGACTATTGGAAAGAAGTAGCACTGCAATTGGATCACCTAACCAAGGACTTGGAGGAAGAAAAGGCCAAGCAAGTAGAGGGTAGCTGCTCACTAAAAAAATTAAAGGTGGAGTGGGATACTTAGTCCAAACAAATAGAGGAAGACCGGCACAAAATGATTCATCAATTAGAGGAGGCCAAGAATTGCTTCAACAAAGGAAGGAAGTTAAAGGAAGGAAGTGCAACTTCAGACACTACAAGCAAAAAGGCATGAGCTACAGTTCTAGATACAATGGCTAGAGAACCATGCCTATAAGGAGGAGAAGATTAACCTTTTGTCCTTGTGGTTGAGAGAGGATGTCAATAAGAAGTTGACAAAAACTTGCCATACCTATTCAAAATATCTAAGTATGATGCATATATTGATTAGTCAGTTAGATACCTCAAAGGAAGACATAGTCCACCATCTCCGCCAATTATAGCATAAGGTATTTTGCCAATAAGAAGTCCATTAAAGACACCGGCACTTTGAGACACTATTCAAATACTCAAAGTTGTACTTTAGTCAAATATTCATAGTTGTCTATTATTATCTGCACTCAAAATTGAAGTTGTAGACTTTGGGGTTGTAGTTGTAAATTATATTAGGTGGGGAAGATTTGACAGCTCCCTTGACACATGTTAGGTGCCTAATCATCCTAAAGGTGATCAGGATAAGATAGGATTACATCTTAAGCAAGTGATATACATTATAGTGTAGGTTTTCAAGGATCCACTTGGGATCTTGATCCCTTTAGCTCAAAGCCTGAAAGGTATTACTAATTACCGTAGTAACTCAAGTTACTAGACTAAAAGTCAAGTAAAGTCAAAAAGTAGAAAGGAATATCCATTCACATGGGCATATTCCCCTAAGCATGTGGTCTTATCTTGACCCAACCAATAAGTCAAGGATTTCTTCACATGGGCTATCCTTGGAATAAAGAAGAATCCAAAAGAAAAAGGTTTGCGGGCCCAAGAGTTCTCAACTCTTTCCTCAAAGCCAAACACCTAGGAATAATGCCAAGTCAACACACTAAAATCCAAAATAGTGGTGCTCATCTTTTCTACTTCCTCTAAAGTAAGGTCCACTCTATCTTAGCTATGACTAACTTTAGCTAACCATGACTAATATAGAACCATCCTTTATCTCTATAAATAATATCTCTTAAGTACTTGTAATACCAAGCTAAATATCACAATACCACACACATGCACAAATGGGTGTTACAGGACTGACAAGCTAAGGAGCTTGCAGGAGTTCCAACGGAAGGCTGGAGAGAGCCTATGTGAGGCATACAATTGCATGAGGCAGCTGATAAGTTTCACTCAGGGAGTTACTGAGGCCCAAGCAGTCCAGTTTTGGTATGGGATATTGGACAGAGAGTTGCGACGTAGAGTTCATGATGCTATGTTGTTGCAGGCTACTTCGCCCACTTTGGCAGTAGTCTTTGGTTTGGTTGAGCGTATTGAGCTCAACATGGTGGAGGAGAGAGTGGTGACATCTGGATTTGGTAAGGAGACCTCATCCATGGCTGTGACTTCTTCTAGAGTGCAGCAAAGTGCACCATGCCCAGTTGGTTTTTGAGGACAAGGTGGACAACCCAAATCCTATGGAGCAAGTGGAGAGCCTAGTGGAGTTAGACCCTTACCCTCATTTTTGAGTCAGTAGCAACCAGTGAGTGGTGGTGTTACTTGTTGGACTTGTGGTGGACCTCATCATAGGAGAGACTGTACTCAGGGCAGCGGATCTGATACCTCTGGTGCATCACAGCCAGCACAAAGGCAATGTGAGCATTGCCACAGATTTGGTCACACTAGTGACCGGTGTTTTGACCTACACCCAGAGTTACGGAGTGGTAGGGCTGTTATGGCAGGTAGTAGGGGAGCTCCAGTTCATGGAGGACAAGGTGGTAGAGGATCTACACCTAGTAGGGGTGTAGTACCTGCCCTTACTTCTGACACAACTATGGCTACTCGGATTGAGCAGTTGGAGCAGAGATTGGCTAGTATGGCTATTGCTCAGAGGAGATCAGATTCGGGTGTTGAGGCTTCCACCTCATATGCTGGTGATAGAGATGCTTTGGACTTCATGTGCGGAGCAGCACAGGTGGATGCATTTGCAGTAGTGACTAGGAGTGCAATACGTGCTCCAGAGCCTAGAGGAGCATCAGTGGAGTTGGACCCACAGAGAGGAGAGGTTGGGAGACAGGTCAGACTTCCCTAGTCTTTCATGCTATCTCAGGCATTGCAGACAACATCCATGATTCCTAGACGTCCCAATGCAGGTGTGGTAGGTGGTGATGGAGTACATGATGGACTACCTGCTAGTCAGCCACCTGCTACTACACAGACTGAGTCTAGCATGATGTTGGGGGCGGCTCAGCTGATTATGCGGCGTCCTTTGTTTTCGGCCAGTGATATGTTTACATTGGGAGTTGACCTAGCCCTAGTGTTCCGGTTGGCTGCCACGTTGTGTGAGAGTGGGGATGGTGTAGTTCCTACTACTAGAGCAGAGGTGGTTGGTAGTGGAGCTGATTTGGTTTAGGAGCATGGGATCCGTTCAGCAACTAGTGGTTTATGGCAGGCAGCAGCGGCTAGACTGGAGGAGTTGCCAGCTAGACCGGCCTTTGAGAGAGCGCGGTTTACACCTGGTGTTGTCCTATTGGATAACCAGAGGGGGATTTTGTTTGGTGGGACCTTCAGGTAAGGTCTATACACCACAGAAAGTCTTGTTAGACTTTGGTACGTAGCCCCTTATGTTGGGGAAGGCTGCAGTTGTCGGTCTAGAGTTACAGAAGACCGATGTGGAGATGTAAAAGACCAAAACCAAGGAGAGAAATAGGAGAAAGGAAACTCACATTGGGACACTTGAATGAGGGAAAACTCCAAATGCCTAGCATGAGCTTTGGCTTTGGTATTTATAGGTAGCATACAAGGCCCTTGAGAAGCTTCTCAAGAAGCTTCCTCAAGCCGCTTTCTTAGAGTGCAAGCCAAGTTAACTAGGAAGTTTCTCAAGAAGCTTTCTTCTAGAAGCCGCCTACTTGGCGTGCAAGCTAAGCTAGTTGGAAGCTTCTAGAAGCTACTTACTTAAGGTGCAAGCTAAGCTAACTGGGAAGTTGCCCAAGAAGCTTCCTAGATACTTATGGAATATTCTAGGTTAATTTGTCTTATGTGCTACTTTGTGAGCCTGACTGACTTCGTCGCTAAACTCCATATTGTTACATATTCCCCCGCTGCTAGTTGGTGACATCCTCGTTGCCAGTGAAGCTTTGAATTCTTGGATGGCCGTCTATGCATTGTGGAGGTGAGAAAGAGGTTCCCAGGTGGCATCATGAAGGGGATACCCTTTCCAAAGGACCTTGTACTCCGTATGTTGGCGACGGCCTTGTTGAATGTGGCGACGCGCAAGGATACGATCAACTTTGTACTCCTCATGATCATTGATAGGGATATGAAGAGGGGGAGGTTGGACTCAAGAGGAAAAGGAAAAGGGGTTAAGAACAAAGGGTTTCAACTCGGAAACATGAAAGACAGGATGGATACGCATGTGACGAGGCAAGGCAGGACAATAAGCAACAGGAGAGACAATTTGGGTGATATCAAAGGGTCCTATCCAATTAGGGGCAAGTTTACGAACTTGGGTATCAAGTGGGAGAGGGAGGTTACTAGAGGATAACATGACTTTATCACCGACTTCGAAGGTGAGATCTCAAGGATGGTGGTCTACATATTGTTTTTGGCGATTCTAAGCAACAAGGAGGTGAGACTTGGCTTGTTGGAGAGATTGGGATATAGTGGTCAAGAATGTGGAAGTATGAGGAACCTAAGATGGAGGGGGAGCAAGAAGAGAATCTGGAATAAGCAGATCTTGGCCAAAATTGAGAAAGAAAGGAGAGAATCCGGTGCTTGCCTGTTTGGAATTGTTGTAGGCAAATTTGGCCGCGGCAAGACATTCATCCCAATTGGTATGGTGGACATTGACAAAGGCACGCAACATATCCTCTAATGTACGATTTGCAAGTTCGGTTTGTCCATCAGTTTGAGGATGAAAGGCCGTGGACAAAGCAAGCTTGGTGCCGAGTATCTAAAAGAGTGCTTGCCAAAACTTCCCGGTAAAGCAAGGATCACGATTGGAGATGAGTATGCATGGCATTCCATGATGCTTGAAGACATTGTCGAAGTAGATTTGCGCTAAGGTTGGAGCATCCACGGTATCACAGGTTGGTGCCAAGTGGATTTGCTTACTAAGCTTATCCACAAACACCATGATGGCAGTGTGTCCTTGTTTTGTCTTTGGCAAGGATGTGATGAGATCCAAGCTCACATGCTCCCAACAAGCTGATGGAACGGCAAGCGGTTGAAGGAGTCCACCCTGGTTGCTGGCCTTGTTACGTTGGCAGCTCTCACATGATCGGACAAATTCTTGAACATCCCGTGTCATGTTGGGCCACCACCATTGACGTTGGAGGGTACCCAAGGTCTTGTCTACACCCATCTGAACAACAATGGGTAAATCATGGGCTTCTTGAAGGCGCACAAGTCGAAGATCACCTTTGGCTGGAACATAGATCCGGTCCGCATGGAATAGAAGGCCTTCCTTGAAGGAGAAGGTGTTGTACTCCTTGTCACTAGTTATTAGCCGACCATGTACCATTTGGAAGAAGGGATTTTGCTGTAGAGCTAACTAAAACTCGTTATGAATCTTGGGATCAAGTGACACCATCGTAATTGCTGCCGTGATGAGAGGAAGAGACTTCAAATCAAGTCGTCGTAATAGAGCATCAGGGATGACATGGAACCGACCTAGGTTGTACTCAAGTTTGATGTCAAACAATTGGAGTTGCTCTTCCCATCAATGATGTCGACTCTTCATGTGCTCTAAGTGTAAGGTCTGCAACAATGGCTTGTGATCAGTTTGCATGATCACTTGTTTCCCCCAAGAGATAATGCCTCCATACCTTGGTGGCATATACCATTGCAAGTTGTTCTCGATCTCGAGCAGAGTAATTTCTTTCAGTTGTATTTAGTCGGCAAGACACAAAGGCAATAGGATGTAGTCCATCTGGAAATTCTTGTTGCAACACAACTCCAATTGCAAAGTTAGAAGCATCAAAATCAACCACACAAGGTAGTTGAGGATCATATGGTTGAAGAATGGGTCTTGAAGACACCATATGCTTTAACTTCTGGAATGCTTCTTCATGCTTGGTGGTCCATTGGAAGCTTGAGTTCTTTCCCAAGAGGTCAGTCAATGGTGCAGCCACGTGAGCATAATAGTGGATGAACCGTCGGTAAAAACTGGCCAATCCATTGAATGCCCGTACTTTGGTAGCATCCTTTGGGGTAGGCCAATCAGTAATGGCCTTGATCTTCTCTTCTTCCATCTTGATCCTCTTTGATGAGATCTTATGACCTAAGAAGGTAACCTCCTTCTGCCAAAAAGCACACTTTGACTTCTTGCATTAAAATTTCCACTGTCGTAGTCGTCTTAGGACTTCTTGCACATGATTCCTATGTTCTGCCTCTGTCTTACTATAGATTAAGATATCATCTAAGAACACTACCACGGACTGATCCAATAGTCCTTCCAACACCCGATGCATCTGATCCATGAAGACTGCTCGAGCATTAGTGAGTCCGAAAGGTAGAACTCTCCACTCAAAATGTCCATACCTTGTGCGAAAGGTAGTCTTTTGTACATCCACTCCTTCAATAGGAATTTGCCAATAGCCGCTACAAAGATCTAGCTTGGAAAAGTAGCGTGCTCCACTTAATTGATCAAGAAGGTCATCGATCCAAGCCAAGGGATATGCATTCTTCACGGTTTGCTTATTGAGCCCACAATAATCAATATGGAAACGAAGTCCTCCATCCTTCTTTGGAACAAATAGTACCGGTGCTCCCCACGGAGAGGTACTATGTTGTATGAAATCCTTCTCCAACAACTCTGTAAGTGTTGTTTGCAAATCCTCCAACTCCTTTGGTGAGAGCCGATAGAGTGGTCTACTCACTAGAGTACTCCCTGGCAATAACTCAATCTTGAAGGGCATACCTCTATCAGAGGGTAATCCCTTTGGCAGATCATCCAGAAACACATCTACAAACTCCTGAACTATCCAATCAACCGTTGTTTGATGCGGCACCTGGCCCTCCTCAGATTTGTTCTTGTGCAATCGCCTTGATCCACACCGCAAATATAGACTTATCTTCCTCCAAAGCTTGCTATATGGCTGGTTCATTAACAAACTTCCCTTCTAGGGACTCATCTCTCTTCCAAGCTTGCTCCATGGTTGCCTTCCGGGCAAACTTCCCATCTTGGGACTCATCTCCCTTCCAGATTTGCTCTATAGCTACCTTCTCAACAAACTTCCTATCTTGGGACTGACTATTCTTAGGTGCCTTACTCAAAGGTGCCATACAACCTTATCAGAAATTCCTACCTTGGTGTTGTACTTGAATTTGACGTTGGGTCCAATCAAATTGAACCTTATGACGTTCAAGCCAAGGTAGACCTAGAATGATATCATAGTGTAGAGGTGCCACTACAAACCTCATACACTCCAAATACTCCTTCCCAATCTTGAAGGTAACAGGATGCAAGGTGCGGAATGCAGAACCTTTTCTACCATCTGCCATCATCAAACTACTTCCAATCACTGGCTTGATAGGAATACCCAATTCCTTTGCTACTTGCATAGATATGCAATTCTCTGAACTTCCAAAATCAACCAAAATCCTACAACCCTGATTAGATATTGTACCTTGCAAGTGAAGCAAACTTGCATAGGTCGAGCTTTCAATCCCATTGGAACTAATCAAGCTTCCAATAGGCGGCTCAAAATCTCCTATTGGGATTCTTCGTTTCCCTAATCATTATGTTCCACAAACTCCATCTGGGCAACTTGTCGAGGTCGCCCATTCTTAAGTGGACATTCAGCAATGTGATGTCCAACTTGGCGACAATAAAAGCAAACTCCATTTTGTCATAATCTTTCTCTATCTAATGTGCCAAGTGGTCTTTGTTGGATAGCATCAATCTCCATTGGTACCAGTTCTTCCATTCGTGGTACTGGTAGGTTTTGTGTAGGTTGAGGTCGAGACCAAGTTGTCACAACTAAAGAATCAAAACGCTTAGCCAATTGCATGGCTTCTTCTACGTTTTGTGGCTCTCGCATGGTCACTTCCAATCTGGTTCGTGACTTCAATCCTTGCACAAATCGATCCAGAACTTCACCTTCTTGGATATCTGGAATTTGCATGATGATATTCTGAAATTGTGTGATGTAGCTTCTCACTGAGCCAATCTGCGTCAACTCCGCCAATTTATCTCATGCAGCTCGGGTGGCATTTATAATCTAAAATCAACCAAGTATTGCATCCTTGAATTCTGCCCATGTCAAAATCGATGTAACAATTTGTCATTTTGCTCTTTTTACTCAGAATTGCCACCAAAGTTTTGCCACGCCATCCAACTAGCAAGAAGCCAAGAGAATTTGTTTCCGGTCGATTGAAGATTGGTGGCTTCAAAGTAATGTTCACAATCAAACACAAAATTCTCCACTGTGCTTGGAAGATTCTTGCCTTCAAACACCTTGGGTTTCAGAAATTGAATGCAATCTTCTCCATCTCGAACTAGCGCTCTATCTATCTGTTCTCATTGTTGCTGGTCTTGTTCATCCGACAATCAAGTAAGATGCTCAATTTGTTGTTGCATTGCAAGGATAACATCCGGTATTGCCGCCATCGCTACTACTCTATTCCACTACCCTCAGTTTATCTAGTTGATTAACACATAGATACAACACGTCCACCGTTCTCCATAAGTTACAACTGGAAGTATCAAGGGTTCCTCTAACACGGTGATCATATGTAGAAAATCCTGCCCAAAGCGTGAGGTGATGAATTGTGTGAAACAATGCTTTGGTACTATCTGGACATGAAAGTCCCAATGGTGTGGCGGAAGTGGATCTGGTGGTCCATAAATTCCATCCATCCCATTCTTGCTCTGATACCAATGTAAAAGACCGAAACCGAGGAGAGAAATAGGAGAATGGAAACTCACATTGGGACACTTGAATGAGGGAAAAATCCAAATGCCTAGCATGAGCTTTGGCTTTGGTATTTATAGGTAGCATACAAGGCCCTTAAGAAGCTTCTCAAGAAGCTTCCTCAAGCCGCTTTCTTAGAGTGCAAGCTAAGGTAACTAGGAAGCTTCTCAAGAAGCTTCCTTCTAGAAGCCGCCTACTTGGCGTGCAAGCTAAGCTAGGTGGAAGCTTCTAGAAGCTACTTACTTAAGGTGCAAGCTAAGCTAACCAGAAAGCTTCCCAAGAAGCTTCCTAGATACTTCTAGAATATTCTAGGCTAATTTGTCTTATGTGCTACTTCGTGAGCCTGACTAACTTCATCGCTAAACTCCATATTGTTATAGGAGAGGTGTCCATTTCAGATCTAGACATCTCTAGGTGGTGGTTTGACACAGTACATCACACGTGGAGAGCTTGTTGTCCAAGTTCAGCCTGGTCATCTGATTGATAGCTCGGTGGTGAGAGCTCAGGCTATTGCAACGATAGCTGAGTCATATGATGTGCTAGTTGGGGGAGCAATGCTATACCCCATGGGTTTCAGCATTGACTATTGGGAGGAGACAACCTCTTATAAACCGGGTTGGCAGTCTAATGAGGGACGGGTATGTCGCCTACTAGTATGCTTCAATAGTGGTAGCCTTGGCTCACTACAGTCTGGGACCATAGCAGCATCAGTTTTAGCTTTCAGCGGTGCAGTTACTTGGCTTGGTGACTTGTTGGAGGGGAACGCCCATGCAAAGGATACTCCAATACCAGAGGAGATCACTCGGCTATGGAGTATGGGTGGGATTGTTCCATCCACCTTGGATGTTCCATTGTGGAGTTCAGAGGAGGCATTGCAACATCATGCAGATCAGTTGGTGCAGCAGGCTTGGAGTGGAGCCTTCGTACCATCAGGAGATGAGTGTGAGGATGAGCCTCCAAAGCTGATTGCTTTGACACCTCTAGATACCACACTCATTGCTTGGCAGTATCCAATAGAGGGGATATGCCTATTGGAGTTGTTTGGTGGGATCAGCACCGGACTAGCTGCGGTGTTACAGGCGGGTATACGAGTACAGAGGTACTTGTATGTAGAGAGAGATGAGACTGCTAGGCGAGTCTCTCTACATCATGTAGCACACTTGGCCTATTGGTATTTGGAGTTATTACCAATGTCAGCAGTCAGAGGTTACCAAAAGGCCCTACCAGGAGAGATTTCCTTACTGGGGGCGCATGACCTAGAGAGACATGGGCCTATTCACTTGGTGATTTCTGGATGGCCGTGTCAAGGACATACACGTGCTGGTAGAGGATTGGGTCTTCAGGATCCTTGTTCTGGTGTGTTTTGGGAGATGTTACGGATATTACGACATCTCTAGGTTCATCAGTTTGTTTCTCCAGCTTACCTTTTGGAGAACGCTCTTTTGATGGGTGATTCTTGCACTCGAGTGGTGGCAAGTACAAATCAGGTCCATTCTTGGATGGGACCTGCTGTATTATTAGATGCAGCCAGAGTGGGATCACGGGCTCATCGTCTTCATCTTTGGTGGACAAACCTCTTACCCAGAGAGGTTCTATAGTGCACTTATGATGGGATTCAGCAACTTGACCACATCCTTGTTGATGATATCTTGGATGTTGGGCGTTAGTCTCAGACAGTGGTAGTGGCTGATAGGTCACCTATGGCAATGGTGAACCTAGTTGGACAGCCAAGAGCCGCATTTCCCACACTCATGAGTTTCCTAGGCTCTCATGCTTTTTGAGAGGGAGGACTTGGACTTGTTTGGGACTCACAATTATAGCAGTTGGTGGAGCCCAACGCTGATGAGAGAGAGCGGGCGATGGGTTTTTGCACCGGTATTACTGCTGTTCCAGCAATGTCAAAGGTATCCAAGCGTCAGGTGTTAGGGCAGGCTATGGACCTGAACTGTTTGACCTGGATTGTGAGCCTTGGCTTGGTAGAGTAGCATAGGATGCGCTTGATAGGCATCACTTCTAGGACACTTGTGAGCCCTGTGCCTATCGAGACGATTTAGGCATATACTGGGGGCAATGGACCGAGTGGACATGGTATTCTTGGGACACATCCAGTAGCTACTAGGGAGAGTGGTCTACTTGGAGTCCATCCAGGTGAGCGTGGGCTACTTGGATTACACCCTTGGTCCACATGGGATGCAGCTAGAGGACGTGTGGAGCTTGCAGCCAGAGTGGAGGGAGTTTTTCACATAGAGGTTGGGACCTCTAGTGGTCAGGAGCATGACACTATTGCTTCCAAGGGCCTAGTGTAGCAGTCAGTCAGTACGTCTTCCACTCCTACTACAGTTATAGAGGATACTTGGGAGCCAGATCTTGGACCCAAGCTTACTGGAGAGGAAAGACGGAGGGTTTGGAGGTTCTTGAGGAGTCACACAAGTTGTTTTGCCTTCAATATGAAGGATTTGGGTGTTCTAAAGGGACCCTGCATACGGATTGAGCTGACTAGCAACACACCAATTTTCCGACGTCCTTATCGATATAGTGATATGGAGAGGACATTGATTCAGAGCTAGAGTAGTGACCTTTTTGAGGCTGGTTTGGTGGAGATTTCACATGGAGAGTATGCATCAGCGACAGTGATGCCAGCCAAGAAGAATATGCATGGCAACTATACAAATAGGCGGATGTGTGGAGATTACCGTCATATCAACCGACAGACCAGGGCTGATTGGTATGCCATGCATACACCGGAGGAGATTTTTGATGCTATTGGGCATGCAAAGGTCTTCAGTACTTTGGATCTTTGAGCGGGATATCATCAGTTGCCAATCAGGGAGGAGGATAAGTCCAAGATAGCATTTTGGGCTATTGATCCTCACAGCAAGGATGTGTTATATCAGTGGAGGTTCTTACCATTTGGGTTAAAGGACGCTCCTACTGAGTTCCAGAGGGTCATGGATAGGATCCTAGCTAGATTGGATTTTTCTCGGTGCTATATTGATGACATTTTGGTTTATAGCACTACTGTGGACGAGCATGAGCGACAGTTGTTGGAGGTGTTTGAGAGGTTGAGATCTCATGGACTCAAATTACATCTTGTGAAGTGTAGGTTCTTCCACAAGCAGGTTGAGTATTTGGGTCACACTATCTACCCTGGAGGACTTGGTGTTCAGCAGACCAAGGTGGAGGGGAGGCTATTGCACGTATTCCTCGGCCTACGGATGTGAGTAGGGTGCGAGCATTCCCTGGGTTGGAAAACTTCTATCACCGCTATGTTAGAGGATTTAGTGCCATTGCCAAGGCCTTGACAAAGTTGACCAAGCTTACACAAGACTGGTGTTGGGGAGATGAGCAGGAGAGAGCTTTTGTAGAGCTCAAGGAGAGGTTGACATCTACTCCTATTTTGAGGAGACCGATCAGGGGACGACCATTTCAAGTTAACACTGATTGGAGTATGTTGGGGCTTGGAGCGGTGCTCACCCAGCATGATGATGAGGAGAAGGAGTTTGTGGTGGCCTATGCTAGTTGCTCCAACAATTCAACGGAGGCAAAGTATAGTTCATATGAGGGAGAGTGCTTGGCAGCAATTTGGGCAGTAGCACATTTCCGATGTTACCTATTTGGTAACCCTTCACTCTCATCACTGATCATCAGCCACAAAAGTGGTTGATGGAGTCCGACAAGCTTTCAGGGAAGCTTGCACAATGGGCTCTGATTTTATAGGAGTATGATTTCACGGTTGTTCATAGACCTGGAGTGGTGAACCGTGATGCAAATGGGTTGAGTAGAAACCCATGTCCCAGCCAGCAGGATCAGACCGGAGCACGTTGGCATGGTGAGACAGATGAGGAGATAGTGCCAGGTTGGCATGCATCGGCCTTTCTGTGTATATTTGTAGAGGCTTTGGTGGTATCTCTCTCAGCGCATACAGGAGGAGTTATTGAGGTCACAGATCTAGAGAGTGAAGATATTGGTACAGTTCAGCGAGACATTCATGATGATGTCTTAGTGATGGACTATCTTTGCACTGGTGTTGTGGGTGGCATAGTTGGGGCCAAGGAGAGAGACCGTGTTCTTCAGCAAGCTAGACAGTTCAGATTGGAGGGTAGACACCTTTTGCGTGTATGGGAGGATGGTAGAGTGCGAGTAGTACCACTTCCATCACAGAGACCACAGTTGGTCCGTCATGCTCATGAGGAGCTAGGACATTTTGGAGTAAAGCGTACGTATAGCTTAATCCAAAGTCATTATTGGTGGCGCAGTATGCAGACCAAGGTACAGCAGTTTGTTGCCAGATGTATGGTTTGTGACCAAGTTAGAGCATCATTCAATGCTCTTACGCCATAGTTACACCCATTACCTATCATGGGATTGGGTTACCATTGGAGTTTGGACTTTGCCGGACCTTTACTGCTGACTATGAGACATCATCGGTATGTTTTGGTGATGGTGGAGCACTTCTCCAAGTGGATTGAGTTGGTGGCACTTCTTGACAAGTCTAGTGAAGGGACAGCTTACTCGTTCCTGGATCAAGTTCTTAGTCATTTTGGTGCACCAGCTGAGGTTTTGACTGATCAGGGTACAGAGTTCTTGGGGGAGTTTCAAGTCTTGTGTGACAAGGCTTTGATTGATCATTGTACTACATCCCGAGATCACCCTGAGGCAGATGGCTTAGCAGAGAGAGTGGTTCAGACGGTGAAGAGAGGATTGCAAAAGTATGGTTTGCAGAGAGGCCACTTGGGAGATTGGGATCTCTAGTTACCTTGGTTGGCCATGGGCTATTGGTTCAGCCAACAAGCCTCCTTAGCATCCTTCTCTCCATACTTTCTACTCTATGGACGAGATCCTGATTTACCTATAGCCATTCATTGAGATACTACTATAGTTTTGGACTTGGATGACCCCGATGTATGGATGAGCGCATGTTCTCAGCGGGCAGAGATCTTTTGGAGAGTGATGTCGATGGCCTTTGAGAACTTGGCGATTGCTCAGCATAGAGATACTTTACGCTATGCTACCATTTGAGGAGGAGGTTATAGACCCTCGATCCATTGATTTCATCCAGGCAATTATGTATATCTACAGTAGACAGCACCGATGACACTTGATGTTTCTACAGGCCGCACTATCTTGAGAGTGTGTGAGGTTTTGCCATCTGGAGTCCTTGTGTTAGAAGGACGTGATGGTGTCGTTTGGAAGGATCATGTGAGCCATGCCACCTTCCAAACATTGATGGTACTATGGACCCAAGCTTGGCACTTGTACATGCAGGCTTGAGGTGTATGTTATGTGGCTCTTCTGGTAGAGCTGCTACTATGTTAGTGTGTGATAGTTGTTCGAGAGGATGGCATATGGCATGTATGACTCCTCCCCTCATGGTGGTTCCTCAAGGATAGTGGTTATGTCCTAGATGTACTTGACTTATAGCTAGTTCATTCTTTATATGGTATAGATTGCAGACAGGCGACTAACAATGGGGCTCCATAGCACCCGGCCTCCTGATCTTTGCCCATTAGAGGGTATACCATATACTTAGAGTAGATGGCTATCTGGAGTTAGAGGGACCTAACCGCCAGCTAGGGGGTGATTGTGGCACTTTAGAGTCTATGTATGACTTATGTGTGAGTTGCGCTTCTATAGTGTATGATGTTGACAGCGATGTATGTTGTGTAGCAATGTATATACGCACAATAGCTGTCACGCCATTTGTAGTGCCGCATCTAGATGCTCGGACACTAGAGTTCTCGTGATAGTAGTTAGTGTTATTTCAGCAGTTTCTCAGAGACTACTTTCCGACGGTTAGATTTCGTGTTCGGGGTACTGACTTCACAGTGGGGCCCACCATCACTTTGCACCGTTTGCACCGTTGAGTGTGCCGTCAGCGGGATCGTTAGGGTTTCAGAGCTAGCTCGAGTCCAAGGGTATAGTGTTGAAGTGAGCTCTAGAGAGCTCACTTCTCTGATGTTGAGCCTTCAAGTTCCTGGCTATGGTGGACAGAGGCCGGCGAGCATCACCTGGATTCTCTATGCTTGAGTGAGTGTGGCTTGACTGTAATCAGTGCCTAGTTGTTGGCAGTTTATAGAGTGACAGATCAAGTACTGATCTGAGTTGAGTTGAGTTGAGTTGAGAGTGGTAAGCAATCTGATTATTGTGGCACTTTAGAGTCTATGTATGACTTATAAGTGAGTTGTGCTTCTATAGTGTATGATGTTGAAAGCGATGTATGTTGTGTAGCAATGTATATACGCATGACAAACATCACAATGGATCAATTGATTACTTTGAACCTTACCTTGAGGAAGGAGCTTAAGGGTGGCTGCAATTCTACAAGGACCAAGAGAAAGAAGAAAGTAAAGGAGAAGGCTCCAGTAGATGTACAACCAACACCATGGAAGGCTTGTGAATATACTTCCAAGATTGATGTGATGGTGAATGGTTACAACATCAAGGATGCACTTGTTAGTGGAGGATCTACAATGAATTCCATGACAAAGAGGTTGATGAAGATGTTGGGTATGATACCTTTTAGACCTTCAAAACCTTCAAGTCCTTCTAGACCTTCAATAGGTTGATGACAATATTGGGTATGATATCCTCTAGACCTTCAATATTTGTGGTAAGCATAGAAAACAAGCAACAAGTTAGAATGTGGGTGTGATTGACAAGGTGGTAGTTTTGGTTATAGGAGTTCAAAATCTCATGAATTTTCAAGTCTTGAAGGATTCAAGCTATGATTTGCTAATTGGGAGACTATGGTTCAAAGAAACATGCACACTTGCCATAAATCAATGGCACAAATAATAATTGAAAATAAGATCATCAAAATATTGAGTTACAATTCTTGTAACTAACACCACACACACTTTGCATTCAAATATAGGATCTTTTGATCATTGGGAATCAAATTCAAAAGAAGAAGCTTCAAATGTGGACACAAGTATGGAGGACAAGACTTCCATGAAGGAAGATGAATCTGATTATGGTTCAGACTTGTATCTCTTGTATGCCATGGATTTTTGACTAAGGTAAAGGTTTTAAAAGACCCTAAAAAATCACCATTGACACTTGAGGAGATAGAGAGGAGACTATCCACCCTCAAGTATGGTCCAAATGTTACTAAGAAGGAGAAGGTAAGATTTGAGGAGATTTTTGTAAGTTCATCTATGTGTTTGCTTTTAGTTACAAGGATCTCAAGGAAGTCATCTTGGAGGAACACTAGATAGAAGTGGAGTCACAAGCAAGACTTATTTGCCAAAAGTAATGTTTCATTAGCCCACCAACAACTTTGATTGTGAAGGAAGAGATATGCTCAAAGAGGCCAAGTTTATCTCCAAGGTGGAGAATTTCAGAATAAATATCTCCAATTGTGATTGTGACAAAGAAGTATGGCAAGATTTGAGTATGTGTGGGATTACAAGAAGCTTAATGTTGTTACAAAGAAGGACTAGTACTCCTTGTTATTCATTGATGAGATCTTAGAGGAGATTATATGTCATGATAGGTGCAATTTTGAAGATGCGTATAGTAAATATAACCAAATCAAGATTGCACTAGAGCATCAAAAACTTACTAAATTCACTACACCTTGGGGTACTTACACTTTCAAGGTCATACCTTTTGGGCTTTGCAATACTCCAACCACATTCCAATAGTTCATGAACAAGGTGTTTGAACCTTTTATTGGGAAATTTGTGAGAGATTTCATTGATAACTTTGTGTCTAATGGGAGCAAGGAAGAGCACTTTGAGCACTTGATTGAGGTCTTGCAATGCTTGGATGAAGCAAATGAATCACTCAACCTAGAGAATTGCATCTTTGATTGTGAAGAAGGTCTACTTTGGGATATATCATTTCCAAGGATGGAATAGTGAGTGGATTTTGAAAAGGTGAGGAAAATCTCAGACCTTCCATTCCTTTCAAGCTTGAAAAATTTACACCAATTCATGAGGATAGTACCATCTATTCCTTTCAAGCTTGAAAAGGTTACACCAATTCTTGGGGATGGTTTTGTACTATAGGAGATTCATCTTTTCATTTTCCAACAAGGCCACTTATATATTGATCATTTATATGCAGAAACATGTAGAACGCATGGTGATTTTGGAGGACAAAGGGTCTCTCAAGGATTTTAAGAAGCTCAAGAAATCCCTTGTTATGGCTCCAATTCTTGCTAAACTTGATTGGAGTAAGCCTTTCATCCTTTACATTGATCTTTCCAATGAAAAGCTATAAGATTTACTCTTAGTGAACTAGATGCAAATGTGTATGATCTATATTTTCCATTGGTGCATGTATGCTCTATTATGGTTTTTAGTTTGGTATTGCAAATAGTTGAGAGCTATTATTTATATAGAATTAAAGCAAGCTTCTATATTAGCCATGATTAGCTAGAGTTAATCATAGCCAAGATAGAGGTGACTCTACTTTAGGGAAAGGTGAAAGAATGAGCACTACTATTTTGGATTTTAGTGTATTAACTTGGTATTATTCCTAGATATTTGGCTTTGAGGAAAGAGTTGAGAACTCTTGGGTCCACAAACCTTTTTGGTTTGCATTTTTCTATAGTCCAAGGACAGGACATATGAAGGAATACTTGACTTAGTCATTGGACTTAAATAAAACCACATGCTTAGAGGATCATTCCTATGAGTTTGGATATTCCCTAGAACTTTTGACTTTAGATGACTTCTTGCCTAGTTACTTGAGATACCATGGTAATTATTAATTTTGGCATGTAAATATTTCATAAATATATAAACTAGGATTGAGTAGATATTCATCATCATTTCATTTGCATTCTCTCTCTTATTGAGTTCTCTAGTGAGCAATGGCTTGAGTCTTGGAGGTGCCTTGGAGTTTTAGCCTTGGAGGAGTATGATGAAGTTTGGATTCTTTGTCTTCTTAGTCCATGGTGCACTACCTCAATAGCCATTAGACGTTCATCTTGAGTGAGAGAAATGCAGGTTCATAGATCATCCAAAAGCTTATGCTAGTAGATAAATGGTCTCAATAAAGAGAAACTATTCAATCATAGAAAGGAAAGGGTTGGCAATGATTTTTGGTCTTGAGAACTTTTGACACTACTTGATTGGAGGAGAGGCCACCATTATTAGGGACCACAGTATATCTTTAAATACATCTTGAAGTACATCTTTAAGAAGCCTAATATGGAGGGAAGGCTAGCTAGGTAGATGGTACTCTTGTCTAAGTATGATTATACCATTGCAAATAGACCATGAAAAAAATATGCAAATATTGATTTGTTATCTAGAGCCTATGATTATGATGGAGTTGAGCCAATGGATAATTCTTTCCCAAATGAAGGCATCATGATAATCTCAATCACTCAAGAGGTTCCAAAGGAGTACAAGGAGATTATGGACTTAGTTACAAGAGGGAACTATCTAGATAGGATGCATGCTAAAGAGAAAAACGTTCTTGCCTCAAGATCTAAACCTCACATAATGGTAAAGGATATACTTTTCACCAAGAAGTTGATGGTCTTCTTCAAAGAGTAGTGAGTAAGGAGTAGCCTATCCTTTTCATGAACAAGTTTCATGATGGTTTGGTGTGTGGAGGTCCATTCACACAAAAGGTGACCATTTTCAAGATTCTATTTGCAAGTTACCATTGGAGGAGGATTTTCAAAGATTTTCTTGATTATTGCCAAACTTGTAATATTTGTCAAGCTTTTGCTAGGACTTCTACCTCTACTCTACCTCTTAGATCACTTTTATTGCTAGGACCTTTTGAGGAAATGTGAATTGACTTTGTATGTCCTTTCAATAGAACCGCATGGAGCAATCAATATATTTTGGTAGTTATTGATTACCTTACCAAATGGGTTGAGGCTAGACCATTGAGAGATAAGAATGAAGATAAAATTGGTGGATTTCTTTATGAATGTATTATCACTAGGTTTGGTTACCTTTTGGAATTGGTTTTTGATAGAGAATGAGAGTTTAGAGAAAGCATCACTATAGCCATGCTATGGAATTTCTCTATCACACATGAATGATCATCTCATATAAGCCAAAAATAGCTTGGTAGAAAAAACCAATCAAACCTTGTGCATGATGTTGGCCAAAGATGCAAAAATGAAGAGTGCTAAACATCATTGAGGATTTTTATGGTTTTGTAAGAGTATAGTACAACTGTAAAAGACCGAATCCGAGGAGAGAAATAGGAGAATGGAAACTCACATTGGGACACTTGAATGAGGGAAAACTCTGAATGCCTAGCATGAGCTTTGGGTTTGGTATTTATAGGTAGCATACAAGACCCTTGAAGCTTCTCAAGAAGCTTCCTTGAGCCGCTTTCTTGGAGTGCAAGCCAAGTTAACCAAGAAGCTTCTCAAGAAGCTTCCTTCTAGGAGCCGCCTACTTGGCATGCAAGCTAAGCTAGTTAGATCCTTCTAGAAGCTACCTGCTTAGGGTGCAAGTTAACTAGTTGGGAAGCTTCTTAGATGCTTCTAGAAAATTCTAGGCTATTTTGTCTTATTTTCTACTTCGTAAGCCCGACTAACTTTGTCGTTAAACTCCATATTGTTACATATTCCCCCACCGCTAGTTGGTGATGTCCTTGTCGCCAGTGAAGCTTTGAATTCCTTGATGGACGTCTATGCATTCTGGAGTTGAGAAAGAGGTTCCCATGTGGCATCATGAAGGAGATACCCTTTCCAAAGAGCCTTGTACTCCGTATGTTGGCGATGGCCTTGTTGAAGATGGCGATGCGCAAGGATATGATCAACTTCGTACTCTTCATGATCATTGATAGAGACAGGAAGAGGGGGAGGTTGGACTCGAGAGGAAAAGGAAGAGGGGTTAGGAACAAAGGGTTTCAACTTGGAAACATGAAAGACAAGATGGATACGCATGTGACAAGGCAAGGCAAGTCGATAAGCAACATGAGAGACAATGTGAGTGATATCAAAGGGTCCTATCCAATTAGGGGCAAGTTTACAAACTTGGGTATCAAGTGAGAGAGGGAGATTACTAGAGGATAGCATGACTTTATCACCAACTTCAAAGGTGAGATCACGACAATGGTGGTCCGCATATTGTTTTTGGCAATTCCGAGCAACAAGGAGGTGAGACTTGGCTTGTTGGAGAGATTGGGATATAGTGGTCAAGAATGTGGAAGTATGAGAAACCTAAGAGGGAGGGGAAGCAAGAAGAGGATCTGGAACAAGTGGATCTTGGCCAAAATTGAGAAAGAAGGGAGAAAATCCGGTGCTTGCCTATTTGGAATTGTTGTAGGCAAAGTCTACAGCTGCAAGACATTCATCCCAGTTGGTATGGTGGACATTGACAAAGGTCCGCAACATATCCTCCAATGTACAATTTGCACGTTTGGTTTGTCCATCAGTTTGAGGATGATAGGCTGTGGACAAAGCAAGCTTGATGCCGAGTATCTAGAAGAGTGCTTGCCTAAACTTCTCGGTAAATCGAGGATCACGGTTGGAGATGAGTACACGTGGCATCCCATGATGCTTGAAGACATTGTCAAAGTAGATTTGCGCTAAGGTTGGAGCATCTATGGTATCATAGGTTGGTGCCAAGTGGATTTGCTTACTAAGCTTATCCACAAACACCACGATTGCGGTGTGTCCTTGTTTTGTCTTTTGCAAGGATGTGATGAGATCCAAGCTCATATACTCCCAGTGAGTGGATGGAATGGCAAGTGGTTGAAAGAGTCCACTTGGCTTCTGGTTGTTGGCCTTGTTACGTTGGCAGCGCTCACATGATCGGACAAAGTCTTGAACATCTGGTGTCATGTTGGGCCACGACCATTGGCGTTGAAAGGTACTTAAGGTCTTGTCCACTCCCATGTGACCAGCTATTGGTAAATCATGGGCTTCTTGAAGGCACACAAGTCGAAGATCACCTTTGGCTGGAACATAGATCTGGTCTGCATGGAATAAATGGCCTTCCTTGAAGGAGAAGGTGTTGTACTCCTTGTTGCATGCTGTCAGACGACCGTGGACTATTTGGAAGAAGGGATCTTGTTGTAGAGCTGATTGAAAATCATGGACTTTAGGGTCAATGGACACCATTGTATTTGCCGCCGTGATGAGAGGAAGAGCCTTCAAATCAGGTCGTTGTGATAGAGCATCAGGGATGACATGGAACCGACCTGGTTTGTACTCAAGTTTGATGTCAAACAATTGGAGTTGCTCTTCCCATTGATGATGTTGACTCTTCATGTGCTCCAAGTGTAAGGTCCGCAACAATGGCTTGTGATCAGTTCAAATGATCACTTGTTTCCCCAAGAGATAATGCCTCCATACCTTGGTGGCATATACCATGGCAAGTTGTTCTCGATCTCGAGCAGAGTAATTTCTTTCAGCTGTATTTAGTCCGCAAGACACAAAGGCAATAGGATGTGGTCCATCTGGAAATTCTTGTTGCAACACAGCTCCAATTGCAAAGTTAGAAGCATCAAAATCAACCACACAAGGTAGTTGAGGATCATATTGTTGAAGAATGGGTCGTGAAGACACCACATGCTTTAACTTTTGGAATGCTTCTTCATGCTTGGTGGTCCATTGGAAGCTCGAGTTCTTTCCCAAGAGGTCAGTCAATGGTGCAGCCACGTGAGCATAATAATGGATGAACCGTCGGTAAAAACTGGCCAATCCATTGAATGCTCGTACTTTGGTAGCATCTTTCAAGGTAGGTCAATCAGTAATGGCCTTGATCTTCTCTTCTTCCATCTTGATCCCCTTTGATGAGATCTTATGACCCAAGAAGGTAACCTTCTTCTGCCAAAAAGCACACTTTGACTTCTTGTAGTAAAATTTCCACTATCGTAGTCGTCTTAGGACTTCTCGCACATGATTCATGTGTTTTGCCTCTATCTTGCTAAAGATTAAGATATCATCTAAGAACACCACCACGGACCGATCCAATAGTCTCTCGAACACCCGATGCATCTGATCCATGAAGACTGCTCGAGCATTAGTGAGTCCAAAAGGTAGAACTCTCCACTCAAAATGTCCATACCTTGTGGGAAAGGTAGTCTTTTGCACATCCTCTCCTTCAATAGGAATTTGCCAATAGCCGCTACGAAGATCTAGCTTGGAAAAGTAGCGTGCTCCACTTAATTGATCAAGTAGGTCATCGATCCAAGGCAAGGGATATGCATCCTTCATGGTTTGCTTGTTGAGCCCACAGTAATCAATACAAAAATGAAGTCCTCCATCCTTCTTTGGAACAAATAGTACCGGTGCTCCCAAAGGAGAGGTACTATGTCATATGAAATCCTTCTCCAAAAACTCTGTAAGTGTTGTTTGCAACTCCTCCAACTCCTTGGTGAGAGCCGATAGATTGGTCTACTCACTGAAGTACTCCCTGGCAATAACTCGATCTTGAAGCGCATACCTTGATCGGAGGGTAATCCCTTTGGCAGATCATCCAGAAACACATCTGCAAACTCCTGAACTATCTGATCAACCATTGCTTGATGAAGGTCTTGGCAATCCTCAGATTGTTCTTGTGCAATTGGCTTGATCCACACCGCAAATACAGACTAATCTTCCTCCAAAGCTTGCTCTATGGCTGCTTCATTAACAAACTTCCCTTCTAGGGACTCATCTCTCTTCCAAGCTTGCTCCATGGTTGCCTTCCTAGCAAACTTCCCATCTTGGGACTTATCTCCCTTCCAGATTTGCTCTATGGCTACCTTCTCGACAAACTTCCCATCTTGGGACTGACTATTCTTAGGTGTCTTACTCAGAGGTGCCAGACAACCTAATTGGAAATTCCTACCTTGGTGTTGTACTTGAATTTGGCGTTGGGTCCAATCGAATTGAACCTTATGATGTTCAAGCCAAGGTAGACCCAGAATGATATCATAGTATAGAGGTGCCACTACAAACCTCATACACTCCAAATACTCCTTCCCAATCTTGAAGGTAACAAGATGCGAGGTGCAAAATGTAGAACCCTTTCTACCATCCGCCATCATCAAACTACTTCCAATCATTGGCTTGATAGGAATACCCAATTCCTTTGCTACTTGCATAGACATGCATTTCTCTGAACTTCCAAAATCAACCAAAATCCTACAACCCCAATTAGATATCATACCTTGCAAGTGAAGTAGACTTGCATAGGTCGAGCCTTCAATCCCATTGGAACTAATCAAGCTCCTAGTAGGCGGCTCAAAATCTTCTACTGGGATTCCTTGTTTCCTTGATCATTCCACTCCACAACCTCCACTTGGGCAACTTGTTGAGGTCGTCCATTCTTGAGTGGACATTCAGCAATGCGATGCCCCAATTGGCGACAATAAAAACAACCACCATTTTGTCGTAGTTTCTCCTTGTCTGCCATGCCAAGTGGTCTTTGTTGAATTGCATCAATCTCCATTGGTGCTGGCTCCTCCACTTGTGTGTAGTGTATTGGTAGGCTTTGTGGAGGTCGAGGTCAAGACCAAGTTGTTGCCACCAAGGAATCAAAACGTTTGGCCAACTGCATGGCTTCTTCCAAGTGTTGTGGCTCTCGCATGGTTACCTCTAATTTGGTTCTTGCCTTCAAGCCCCTCATGAATCAATCTAGAGCTTGACCTTCCAAAATATCTGGAATTTGCATGATGGTGTTTTGGAACTACGTAATGTAACTTCTTATAGAGCCCATCTATTTCAACTCTGCCAACTTATCTCGTGCAGCTTGTATGGCATTTATAGCTTGGAACCAACTGATTATTGCGCTCTTGAATTCTGGCATTTATAGCTTGGAACCAACTGATTATTGCGCTCTTGAATTCTTCCTATGTCAAGATTGGTGCAACCATTTGTCGTTCGGCTCGCTCCACTTGGAATCTCCACCATAGCTTTGCTACTCCATCCAATTGGCTAGAAGCCAAGAGAATCTGTTTTCGCTCATCTTGTAGATTGGTAGCTTCAAAATAATGGTCACAATCAAACACAAATTCTCCATTGCACCCGAGAGATTCTTCCCTTCAAATACCATGGGTTTAGGAAATCTGATCCAATCTTCTCCTTCTCAAATTGGTACTCTCTCCACCTGCTCTTGTTGTCAAAGATCTCGTTCATCCAACAATCGAGTAAGGTGCTTGATTTGTTGTTACATAGCAAGGATAACATCAAGTATTTCCGCCATGGTTGCTCCTCTATCACACCACTCCCAATCTATCTAATTTATTAACACATAGAAACAGCACGTCCACCGTTCTCCATAAGTTACAACCGGAAGCACCAAGGCTTCCTCAGATATGGTGATCATATGCAGAAAATCTTGTCCAAAGTGCAAGGTGATGAACTGTGTGAAACGATGCTTGGGTAGTATTTGGATGAAAAAATCCCAATGGTTCGGTGGAAGTGGATTTGGTGGTCCATGAATTCCATCCATCCCATTCCTGCTCTGATACCAATGTAAAAGACCAAATCCGAGGAGAGAAATAGGAGAATGGAAACTTACATTGGGACACTTGAATGAGGGAAAACTCCAAATGCCTAGCATTTGGCTTTGGTATTTATAGGTAGTATACAAGACCCTTGAAGCTTCTCAAGAAGCTGCCTTGAGCCGCTTTCTTGGAGTGCAAGCCAAGTTAACCAAGAAGTTTCTCAAGAAGCTTCCTTCTAGGAGCCGCCTACTTGGCATGCAAGCTAAGCTAGTTAGAAGCTTCTAGAAGCTTCCTTCTAGAAGCTACCTGCTTAGGGTGCAAGTTAACTAGTTGGGAACTTCCTAAGAAGCTTCTTAGATGCCTCTAGAATATTCTAGGCTATTTTGTCTTATTCTCTACTTTGTGAGCCCGACTAACTTTGTCACTAAACTCCATACTGTTACAACAACCATGAAGAAATCCACTAGTTACTATCTATTTTATTTGGTATATGGTATTGAATCTACTTTATCTATTCACTTTGATCTTCCTATTTCTCAAAGCCTCCATATGAAATTGAAGAAGGTACAAGAAAGTGATGTAGAGAAGTCAAGGAAGTATGAACTCATGGAATTAGAGGATGCAAGAGTAAAATTGCTATGGTTTGAGTGGAGCAAACCCAAAGGAAACAAAAGGAGAGCTATGACTAGAGGCAAGGCAAGAAGAAGATGGAGCCCTTCAAGGAAGATGATTGGATAGTATTGCTTGATTCAATTTGATTCAAGAGGATGCAAAAACTGTTATTGCCTAAGTACTTTAGAATTTTCATGACTGAAAAGGTGTGGACCAATTATACCTATGATCTCAAGGAGTTGGGAGGAAGCCACTTTGACAGGATTAAACATGACAAGTTAAAGTTATATCATAGAAGGTAGAGAGACCTTCACTCAAAGGACAAAGTTAAATCTTAATCCAAGGGTAAATGTAACACACATTGGTGCATTGTTTGCTCTATTATGATATTTAATTTGGAATTGTAAGTAGCTGAGAGATATTATTTATATAGAGTAAAATTAAGCTTTTACATTAGCTATGATTAACTAGATTTAGCCATAGCCAAGATAGAGGTGACTTTACTTTAGAGAAATATGAACAAATGCACATCACTGCTTTGGATTTTAGTGTGATTTTTACTTTAGCCAATATGAGTTTACCCGGTACTAGCAGCTTTATCGGGGTTGACTTGGTTTTATTCTTAGGTGTTTGGCTTTGAGGAAAGAGTTCAGAAATATTGACCTCCAAGCCTGTTTGGTTTAGTTTCTTTTATAATCCAAGGATAGCACATGTGAAGGAATCCTTGATTTAGAAATTGGGTCAAGATAAGACTACATATTTAGGAGATTATTCCCATGTGTTTGGATACTCTCTTAGACTTTTGATTTTTTGCCTAGTAACTTGAGTTACTCTGGTAATTAGTAACATTAATTTGTAACTATCTCATAAATATATGAACTAGGGGTGAGGAGATACTCATCATCCTTTCATTTACAACTATATCTCTCTCATAGAGTTCTCTAGTGAGTAATATCTTGAGTCTTGGAGGTCCCTTAAAGTTCTAGTCTTGGAGAATTTGGTCCTTTGCCTTCTTAGTCCATGGTGAGCTACCTTAATAGCCATCAAAGGTTCATCTTAAGTCAGAGATAAGCTGGCTCACAAACAAGATCCAAGTTTGCCAATATTTTCAAAAGCTGAATGTAGCAACAAAGAAGGATAATCATCCTTTGCTCTTCATTGATACTATCTTAGATCAAGTGTAAGACATGAGTGTTATAGTTTCTTGGATGGCTTTTTAGACTACAACTAAGTTTCCATTTGGAAGGAAGATAGCATTACAATCACCTTCACTACCAATCGAGAGACCTACAAATATAACCAAGTGCCACTCAGATTATATAATGCACCTACAACCCTTCAAAGGATGACAACTGCCATCTTTAGGGATTACTTGCAGAAGTTTGTGGAAATTTTCATCGATGACTTTTGTGCTTTTGGCAAGAAGAAGGATCATCTTTCCTTTTTGAGGAAAACCTTGGATAGGTGCTAGTCTATTGGACTATCCTTGCACCACAAGAAGTGTTAGTTTTCCATGATTGAAGGCATCCTACTCAGATATTGAGTATCCAAACATGGAGTACAAGTAGATATAAAAATGTCAAAGTGATTCAAGCTTAGGAAGCTCCAAGGAATTGAGAGAACTCCAAGCTTTCCTAGGATAGGTGGATTACTACATGAGGTTCATTGCTTGATATGCAACATTGGCGGCACCACTCACTAAGAAATCAAAAGAGTTTATGTGGTCACAAGAGCAAAAGACAACCTTTGTAGTGATGAAGACCAAATTGGTCAAATCTCTTGTAATGCAAGCTCCCAAATGGGATAGCCTATTCCATGTATATTTAGATAATTATTTAGCAACAATAGGAGTATTACTTAATCAAAAGGATAGTGGTAAAGAGGACTATCCACTTTACTTTGCCAATAGACAACTATATAATGTTGAGAAAAAGTACACTACCAAAAGAGTGGCACTTGGAATGGTGTATTCCTATAAAATATTTTTACTTCTTGCTAGATTATGAATTTGATTTTCATGCAGATCATTTTGCCTTACAATCCTAGTGAAGAAATCTAACCTTTCTAGGTGTATTACAAGATGGATACTCCTTTTGCAAGAATTCACTTACACTCTATAGGTCAAAAAGGAGATACAACATGGTAATGCAACTTGTTTCTCTCGGCTCAAAACTCAAGAAAAAATAGAGGATGTGGGAGATGACTTCCTAGATGAAGAACTATTTCACATTACAACACCCCAAAGTACTCTACATTTGAAGGAATACAAATACCTGCAAAATTTGTAATGCCTTGATGACATGGGTCCAGAGCAACATGCAATATTCCTATATAAGATAGGACCATACCATATAATGGGGAATATATTATTCAAATTATGAGGGATGAAGTCCTTTGGTGCTATCTTAAAGCCTCCAAAGTTGGGGGAGTGATACAAGCCCTACACTTGGAAGCTATCGGAGTGCACTTTGCCCTTAAAAGCACCATGAAGAAGATTTTGGCAATTAGATATTGGTGGCCAACCATGTATAAGGATTTACATGAGTATATTGAAAGTTGTAATGTGTGCCAAAGAATAGGAAGACCCACACCATTAACACAATGGCCACCATGCCTTATCTTGTCATTAGCACCATTCAAGAAATGGGAGATATACTTCATTGGTCCAATCCAGCCCATCATATGGACAACCAAAAATAGGTCCATTTTGGTTTTTATTGATTATGTTATTATGTTATAATACATATTAAGTAGATAATCATCAGCTACTTGAGATAGTAGCTGATACTATCAGCTACTATCAGCTACATGATAATATATATTAAGATGATAATCATTAATATGTATTATGACATGATTAATAGATGATTATCAGCTACTATCAGCTGCATTAAGTAGCTGATACTGAGTATCTACTTAATATATATATATTCTGAGTATATACTGACTTATATATATGCATGTATATGTATATATCTTTATATATAGTAGTTGATAGTAGACACAAGTAGGGAAACTACATCTTTGCTAGATGGGACCATATAAGGTGGACCAATGCTATGATAAATCACTCCAAGTTAAAGACCTCAGAGGCAATCTATTTGCAACTCATGTGAACAAGAGGCAAGTATGGAGATACTTTGCTTAATCCCACTCAAGGAAATGTCCCTTGTGTTTGCAAGGACTCTCACATATGAAGGAGGGTATATGTGGTGCTTCCATTTCTTCAAAATTTTCTTTTTTTGATCAAATAATGCTAGAAAAAGACCATGGAGATCAGTAGTTATAAAGAGAATTGCCCCATACAGAGGTAACACTCTCTATGGTGTCATAGAAGTAAGGATGAGTAGCACTTGGAGGGATGTAGAATAAACCCAAGTGCTTGTAGGATGATAAGCACCTAGAGTGCTTATAGGTTGAGCACTTACATACCTTAATACCTCATTAGTACTCATACTTAAGTGCCATTGTGATTTTGACACACCACCAACTTAGCTAATAATTGTTGCCACGAGTTGTTACACAACGTATAACCATTAGCACTTGGTAGGCAAGCTTGGCGCATGGGAAGTGATTGTGGAGAATCTTTTGCATGTGGGAGAATGACACCCAACCACAAAGGACATGCAAACACCTTTTCATGTATGGGTGGTGAGTGCTTACCTACTCCTAACCGCCAAAGAGCTGAAGAATGACCAGGGATTTGGGCTACAAATTGAGGAGTTTGGCTTGTCGCTACACTTTTCAAATAGTCACATACTTGCATAGTTGAGCTAATAGAATTTGCACTTAGCCAAGAACCAAGGGAGTCCATTGTGTATTGATTGAGGTAGCACTTGGAGTGATTCTTAGCACTGTGATGCAAAATACTCAAAGTAAAGTGAGCTACAAAATTCACCTTCTTCTCACCACCAAGATTCATGGAAAGAACCTAAAACATATGGAAAGATTCTAGAGGCTATCCTTAGGTCTCTTGCAGAAAAAGAGGAAAAGAGGGCAATTTACTATAGAACTATAATGATTTAGAGCAAACACTTGGGGTTCTTGCTCTAGAATAAGGAATTGATTGACATTACCATGATACACAAGATGAGGAGAAAGAAACACAAGATGAGGGAAAAGAGAGAAAAGACACTAGGGGTAATAAGAGGTCCTTCATCCATAATTGGATGAAGGACCATTGTCACATGGTACTTGGACTAGATGTAGGAGTTGCAAGAGTGATTACTCTTAATTCCAAGTTCACTAAGAAGGAGCTGATGGTCAAGATCACGGCCACTTTCAATAGTACCATGTCATAGAAAAATAGGTGGAGGGTAGCCAATGCAAAGACCTTAGAAGAAGAGCCATAGTAGAGGCAATTATGAAAATCTTTAAACCTAAACAAACTACCTACTTGACTAGTAGTCAGGCTATTTTTTTTTATTATATGTACTCTAGCAAGCAAGTAGATTAGGTAAGCATGTTCAAGTGATAAGCCAAGATCATGGACAAAGATTTTGAGGAGGAAAGAGATGCTACATACCTTGCTCCATTTGCCATAAATTACTACATGGGAACCAATCTCTTGACCCAAGTAGAAAGGAAGAGTTTCACCACTCACTTTCATCCTATAGGTTCTTTTGATGACCAATCTAAAGGACCAACTTTGATTGCCAAGTACAAAGGTGCCAATGCCAAATTTACAAGGATAGAAAATTTTTTTTCTATTGCTGAAGATTGACCAAGGAGTTAGAGGAGGAAAAGTTCAAGCAAGCAAAGAGTATCTGCTTGTATGAAACTCTAAAAGCAGAGTGGGATACTTGGACCCAATAGATGGAAGAAGATAGCCAAAATTTTATTCATGAATTTGAGGAGGCCAAGAATTTTTTTCATCAAGAAGTTAAAGGAAGGAGGGCAATTTTGGGCACTACAAGCAAAAAGGCATGCGCTAAAGTTCTAGATAACATGGCTAGAGAACCATGCCTACGGGAGAAGAAGATGAACCTTCTGTCCTTGTGGTTGAGAGAGCATGCCAATAAGAAGCTCACAAAAACTTGCCATACCTACCTTTTCAAAATATCTAACTACCATATATAGACTGATTTCTTAGTTAGATATCTCAAGGGTGAACAAAGTCCATCATCTTTGACAATTATAGCATAAGGTACTCCATTGAGAGGAAGTCCTTCAAAGACATCCATAATTTGAGACACGAATAAGATACTCAAAGTTGTACTATAGTAAGATACTAAGAGTTGTATACAAGTATCCACATTGGGAATTATCTAGGACTTTGGAGCTATAATTTAAAATTAGATTATGAGAGAAAGATTTGACAGCTCCTTTGACATGTGTTAGGTGCCTAATCATTCTACAAGTGATTAGGATAAGATAGGATCTTTAGTCATATGCATTATAGTGTAGGTTTTCAAGGATTCACTTGGGATCCTAATCCCTTTGGCTCAAAGCCAAAATCTATATAAGGCTGAGGACCAAAGGCACTCATGATCATTTCTTTCATACTTTGATTACAAGTAAATTTTACTTTGCATTCTTTGCAGGTTTTTCTTTCCACTTTATGTGTTGTCAAATGTGTAGGTAAGAGTAGAGATGAGGAATTTCAAAGTAAGGTCTCAAGTGTTCAATACAGAGCCGGTACGCACCCTTGATCAAGGGTGTGCATTGAAGGATCCAAAGGAGTGAAGTTGTGCAAGGAGTGGATGGGAAGCTCACCATATAGGCCAATACCATGAAAGCAAAAGAACCAAGACATTTGACAAACATGAAGTATGCCCTATAGATTGTGCCTTTTGGGAAGGATGGAATAGCACTTGCATGAGTAAAAGCTTTGCAATGGAGTGGTATTTGGAGTGAAGTGAGGCATCATCTTTAAGAGTAATATTGGCTAATACTTAGAGGGAAAGTGATTTTTTTCTTTTCTTTTGGCTGTATTACACCATTGGAGGTGACACTACGCTTGTCTTGGAGTGGTTCTTGCCCAAGAGGTTAAAAAAAGAGAGTAATTGAACTGTGACATTGTGACTTTCTTTCATTCTTAGTCATTTTCAACCTATATCCTCATGAGAATGACTTGGTCTTACTAATTATACTATAATTATGTCAACACTGGGCTGTCTTATTTCTTCTTCCTCTTTGCACCCCATTTTTTAAACTTGCTCCAAATTGGATAGGTCTAATTGATATTATTCATATCATTTCTCCTATTGCCTAGAAACTGACACTTCCTATTCACATGAAGATCTTTCAAATCTGAAAGGTTAAACTTTTTCTCTCTAACTCATCCTCCTTTCCTACTTGTATGAAACCTCCTCCTCTTCCTCCTCCAACCTCTATTAATGACCATGAAGAATACAAAGTTGAACGTATTATTGCACAAAGAGACATCCAACATAGCAACTAACAACAAATCAATATATGATCCTTTGGAAAATTTCCCCCTTGACAATACTACATGGAAGCCTCTATCCCCTTGACAATACTACATGGAAGCCTCTTTCTCATTTCCAAAATACACAACTAGCTGAACAAGAGTTAAAAGATTCCATGGTGACAAGGATGTCAACAATTAGACATAGGAAAAACATGTTATAATATCAAGTTAGAAAAAGCTAAGTATAGCTAAACAAAAGTAGAAATAGTATACAATTTAAAATTCCAAGAAAGTTCTAGAAGCATCTAGATAGCTCCTTGGTAATAAGCTTCTAAAAACTTCCAAAGGATTGAGTAGCTTGTATGCCAAGTAAACACCTAGCTTTACTTGTCTCCAAGAAATGTACCTTCTAAAAGAAACTTTTTTAGAAACTTCCTCTAAAGACTTGTACTTAGTTTACTAATTAATACCTAAGCTTAAGCTTAGTCCAAGGATTTGGAGTTTTCAATTCCTTCAATTGAGAGTTTTTAATGGATCTCCCTTTCTACTATTTCTCTCCTTGGTCTATTACATTGAGTATTATTAGATTTATTCAAAAATTGAGGTTCTACTTCATCTAGCTCTTTGAACATCTTAGGCAAAAGGTGCAGCCATTGCATATATATTACATTACCTTCATTCAAACTACTAAAATGTATGTACAAATGGTTCATCCACCAATTAGGAGTCTGCATATCCTCTTCCATCAAGGAATTTAACACATTTCTTCTTAGTAAAAGGAGATTCTTTTTTGTCTTGTTTGAGATTCTTCACATCCACTTGAACACATTGCTTGAATGCTTCTTCAATTTTTTCTTTCTTTGCCTCCATTTTCTTAGCATGCAAGTTATCATGATTTTTGAAGTCTTGATATAGATTATTCAAATTAATTCTTGATTAGAACTTTCCACTTCAAGACTAACTTGAAAACTTCAAATGTGCATTGAACTTCACCTCAATGTTTTCTTTCTCAAATACAGCTTGCGTAATATGTACACTGTCATGCTCCTTAAAGTCTTGGTAATCGATAATCCTATGTGCTTTGTAATAAGGACTTTCTAGCTTCAAAGATAACTTGGAACCTCCAGCTTCAAGTAGTGGAGGTCCAGATATATCCTAAGGAAGAAAGGGAAATCATATATGACGAAATAAGCATGCTACAAAAGAATCACAAGCATAACTTGAAAAGATGAAAATAGAAGACAAACGTAGTGCAAATTGGCATCATGCATTCATTATGCAAGCAAATTGCATGCCTAGACTTTTTGTGCACATATAAGCACCATGCTTGCACCATAAATCCTACCTAGTGCAAATACTACTTTGTATTGAGGTATTTTTCATGCATAATATAGTACATAAGGCTTTTGCACAAATTTCTAACTGACCAATTTAGAAGATAAGATAGAGTAAAAAATTGATTAATTTACTTTTCAATAATTACTAAATATCTTGAGTGGCTAGGATATGACTTTATTCATAGTCTAAGCCTAGTTAAAAATACATGAAAAAGGATAATAGCTATTTGTCTTGATTATGACTCTCTTTGCAATCATGTCAATTTGAACCATGTTATCCATGGGCTAGTTAAACTCCCATAAGAATTAATGAAGATGTAATTTAAGCAACTTGTGATATCATCTAATTGGTATCCATATTTTATTATATGAGTTTTGCATTGGAAAATTAATTAATATTCATAAAATTCTTCTTTGCGTTTCATCCTTTTAAAACATGGAATGCTAAAAGTAGGATACATTGTAAAACAAGATATTTGGAGGAGAGAGTTGTGGGAAATTTTAACTTAATTTTTATATGCAACTTAGAAGTGGAAATTTCCAAATTTTCTCATTTCTATAATAGAACATAAAAAAAAGTAAGAGAGTGAAAAGTAAAATGAAATAATGAGAAAAGACATTCACTTTTTCTATTGTATAAACATAATGAAAATATTCTCCATAATCTTGTAGATTCAATTAACCTTTTAGAATAAATATTTCAATGTATTGATAAAATCTATGATACATGGGATTATATCTAATAAAACAATACAATCCAAAATCACTGTTTATATTCTACCTTGGCAGATTTTCTCCTTGGTTATAATAGTAGAAGACCTAATCAAATCCAGTGATAATGATTTCATGTTTTCTCTTGTTTGTATATAAATCCTTTATTGTATAGATATTATATTTTCAATTTATATAGGTGTTTAACTTCTAACTACATGGAAACTATGGGTTCATTAATTACTTAAGATATTATTAATTACTAAGTATTTTATTTATAATTTAGTTATTTATTGAGTCTCTTATTCAAAGATTCATTCTCACCAACATTTGAATGAATAATTTTAGTTTCATCATTGGCAAGGAAAAGGAGAGGCTAGGAGCAACTTGATTCTAGTGATCACTCTCTAATACTTTGAAATTACTATAACATATGGTTGACTAAGCTACTTTGGCCTTAAAATAGAGTTTCTTAAAATTTATTCTTGAAATTTTTTTAAGGTTTTATATGTAGTTAATCACTCATACTCTTTGCCTAAATGTGAAATAACGTTCAAGTTGTTATCTTTTATTGCAAAAGGTGCAAAGTGCAAGCTTTGCAAGTACCTCAAAAAATAGATGGAAGAAAGAGCTAAGCTAGCTAAGCACCATGGAAAAGGGATATCTTGATAGTAATAACTAATTTAGAATGGTTACTATTGTGATGGACAAAGAAATATTATTTTCTGGCCTTTTTCTTTTATCAAAATTGAGAGTAAATATAAAGTCAAAATGCAGATGGTTAGTGCTTTCCAGCCATACATACTCTCCAAGTGAGAAAACTTGCTTGTATGCAAAATTTAGCACAATACAGGCTTGAAAATTGTTCTTATTTATTACATAAAATAGTATGGTAAACTATTGCTAGTATATATTTCAACTTGGATAACAAAACTTAAAGCTTAGATAACAAAACCTATTGCCTTTTAGCATTTTTTGCATATATATTTTCAGGAAATAAGATTTATTATTTTCCGTTTGCACACACATATGATAAGATAGATCAAATATTCAAACATAGCAGCTAGTGGTTTAAATAAGAAAAAGTTCTACATTACACATTTTGATACTTTTATGAATGCTTCTTATGAACTCAAATGCTTCAACTCTTGGGTGAAGCATTTTTTTTAGGTTTAAATTACTTTTACTTTGCGGGGAGAAAGAAGCATCCCAGAGAACTATAATATGTATCTAAAAAATCAAATTTCAATTGAGGGGTTATGAAGCATGAACCTACAACAGTCAATTCGCTATCACCATATGGATGCTCTTTTTTTTTTATAGAGAACAAGTGTTGAGAGAGTGATAAGAAGCTCCTCAACTTTTTGAAGGCTCGCTTCATATAATTAAGGAGGAAAAATGATGGACTCCTTATAATTTATGAGAGACCTGAAGAAAAGCATATCATACTCTTATTTCAAGTACTTTGATTGCAAAAAAATTGCATGGTTGTATGATTTCTTTGTCTCAACAGATTATGGGTGGATATATCTCCACAAAAACTCAATTTCAGTTCCATTTGATTTCTTTATTCCTCAAATAGTGCTAGATGTATGTCAAAGTGAGGAAGATAGTCCTTATGAGCAGGTTATTATTGATATTATCAAAGTTTTTTTTCTTATAAAGGTGAACTAAAATCTTATTAAAGCTTTATTGACTAATCAACTTATTACAACTAAAACCTTTATTTACTTTTTGTGATAAGAGAATGTTCATTTAAATTTAATAACTAGATTCTTGAAAGATTTTGTGTGCATAATACCTATTAGCTTTTGGAACTTATATATATGATATAAGGAACTTTATCATATTGAATGAAATGGAATATCCCTTTTTGGATGCTTATTATTGTAATTTTTCTATGTAAATGAGAATTAATCTCTTTTTATTTTAAGGTTATTTATTTATAATAATATCAAGTAATTTTCATAGTATTTTATGTTGATATTTGATGGCCTTAGTATTCATGGAACAATAGAAGAAAAGAAGAAAAATCCATTTTCATACTCCTTAAAAAAAAATTTATCAGGTATAATATGGTTAATAATACCATATCAGTTGCAGTTCATATCATTTCAAAGTAGGCTGTGCGAGTCTAAAAAGTTTAAAATTTCCGTGATAAAAATTTCTTTCATGTGTCTTTTCCTCTACGGCTGGCTGATAAAATGCAACCAAATTGAAGGTCGTTGTGAACATCCTGAATGAAAGTATAGTTGTAAAAGTAGGCTTGTCCTTCATTCTGTTACATTTGGATGGTGCTTTTGGCATCTGAAACAACGAAATGATGACTAAATTTTGATTTTGTAAAAGAGTTTTCATTTTTTGATCTTGTACCAGTATAATATATCTATTGTTTATATCAGTTCGTAACTCCACAACATATTATTATTGGTTTGAACCAAAATTCTCTTACACAATACTTAAACAAGTGACTTATTTTTCTAGGTTGTACCCCGTTGGACTGATGAATCTCTTTCATGCTTTTCCACTTGGTATTTCATTCATTTTTATCAATTTGCTTCGCAGAATCTATGTTAAGAAATGCCCAAGGATATCTTTTAATCCAAAAAGGAGTTATTTTCCGCTTATGACTAGCTAATTACTTTACATCACCTATGGAAGGTATGGGACCATGACTTATCTCTAAGTTGTAAAAATACAGGACTGTGAATTGCGCCTAAGCAACTTTTAACCTAATATTTCTACAATTATTTGAACTATGTTTCACTACCATCCCGTGTGTGAAACAAACCTTATCCCCTTTCTTATTCGTGACGAATATCACGAACTTTGATTTGGGAATGCCATTGCAGGTTTAAGGCGGGTCCATAAAAGAGCATTGCCTTTAGTTTCATGGCTTCAGTTTTGGTGTGTTATAGGTAAGGATTTCCCCCATTATGACAGGTGATAGACTCTATAAGAAGTTTAGTAAATGAAAGCCTACAAGGAAAGTCGAGAATGGAAAAGCATGTTGGCAAGAGAAGGGCTCACAGAAAAGGAGTACAATAGAGGTTGGAGAACCATATATGATAAAATAAATCATCTCTATCCTCATTTTTCTAGAAAGGAGGCCATGTTTAAGTGTCAAGAAAATATCACACCACCTACTATGGTTTTTTTGGGCACCTTGACCCCTTGTGAAAGTATTGGGCAAGTAGTGGGAAATCTCACTAATATTTATTAAAGGAAGAGTTTGCCAAGGATGAAGGAACCACAATACCAAACATGCCATGTCCATCTCTTCATGAGGTGGTCCTTCATCATTCATGCACTCCATTTGTCTATTCATTATCCTAGCACTCAAGGATTGGATGTTGGTGTGGAAGATAATGATCATTCGTAGGGCTTTGGAAGTGAAATACAGGAGGAGCCACTTTGCTTTGCACCACCTCTAGTAGCAGCAGATGGATTGAGAATATTGTAAAGAAAGTTAAGGATCTTATATGGGACCCTTAAAATTTTCTGAACCCCCTTCCCTCCCAAACTAAGTGTGTGCATCAATAGATTCCTACAATAAAGGTCTTGCCAAGTTTTGGATGAATGTGATTTTATCAATTCCAAATGGGGTTTTAGATTTATGGATTATGTAGAAAACCATACAAGATATTTATATGCACTCCATAAAATTTTACAAGCAAGGGTATGGTAGGTATAAGTGAAATTTATGAGAGCTCTATCCATAAACATAAATAATTTATGGGTAATCTAAATTGTGACCCATGAGTTTTTACCGGCTATGGGCAATTCTCATGAACATTAAATGAGAAGTGCGGCCAAATTAATTGAGAGTCTAATCTTACTTTGAAAAATTAAAATTGACTAAGACAAGGAGATGAGGGACAAGGAGTGAAAATGTGTGATTAAAGAACCTATACCAATTTCCTAATCTCTTTATCTCTCTCTCCCTATCTTTCTTTTATAGCCCTTGAGCTTCACATTTCACAATTCCTCCATGAATGGTAATTTGTGATCATTTGTACAGATTGGTGACCTTCTTCACATTTTGTAGCCTTTTATTTGGAGTTTAGTGGTTTGTTCAATTGTCATTAGGAGTTCAACATTCTTCCAACATGAGTTTAGGAGTTTGAGAGTTCAACCTTCACGAGTTTAGCCTATTGTTTGAGAGTTTGAGAGTTCAACCTTCATGAGTTTAGCCTTGTTGTTCATGAGTTTAGCCTATTTATGAGGAGTTCAACCTGTTCCACTTTGCATAGATTGGTGACTTTTGGGAGTTTAAGAGCTTAACTTTCAAAAGTTCAACCTTTTTGTTCATGAGTTGAGCTTGTTTTGCTTTGCACAAATTGGTGAGCATATCTTTTCACATAGATTGAAGATCTTCATTGATATATTGGCACCATTAACAAAATGCCACCCACTAGTGCTTTCATACAACTTGAGAAAAAAATAGTCAAATACATCCATGTCATAAGGTAGAGCAAGATGCATAGCAATTTTCATAAATTGAATATAAAGACCTTTGATGAAGTGGATGACTTTTGGAGTGAAGCCAAGGAGGAACATGATACATTAGATTTTTTATGTAGGTGGTGGAACTTCACTAACAAAACTCATTATTTGCATGAAAAATTCAATCTAATCCATGTACTAAATATGTTTACAACTTCTTTTGGGAATTAGATAAGGTTTCATTTAGACAACTCACTAGAATGGATGTTTTATCATTTCAAGCTTTAGTGGATGGTACAAAGGATCATAGAGTGTTTAATCACTTGTCAAAGAAAAGTCAAATCATATTATGGATTTAAGTGGCTTTATCTCTAGATAGGTTTGGGCATAATGTGAATGGGGCATGTATAGCAAGAGGAATGAACCTTTGGGGCAAGAGGTGAAAGATCTATTGTGAGATTCACAAACAGAGTCATAAGTGCAATTATATCCCTTCTAGGGAAGGAGGTGAAGGGGCTAGTAGGGATAAGAGAGCACAAATATCTTTCCTTTTCACAAAAAAGGATTTTCAAGTTGCATAGGGTTAGTTAGTGGTACTCTATTTCCCTCACCATAAAAACCTACTATCAATGGTGAGGTCTATTTCAGTAGGAATGGGTTTTATGCCATAAATGGACAAGTAGTGTGTGATGATCAGAGGAGAAAAATCCATTTTTCAAGAAGTAAGTTGCAATGAGTTATGAATGGATTTTCAAGAAGTAAGGTGCAATGGGTTATGGAATGGATTTCTAAGTTACATACTGATTTATTAAATAATGTGAGATATCCTTTCCAGTTTTGTAATTTTTGTAAGATCCTATTAATGAATTGATGTTTGTGTTTTAGCCTATACAAGGAATGCTTGGATCATGCCATGATATGGCTTGCTTGAGGAAATTGCCAATTTGGAATGATTTGAACAAGAGAGAACATTGTACTCTATTCAAGCAACAATAATATTTATTGAGGGGATTCAGGGTATGTGCCATCTTGTTTCATCTTTCAAACACAAGTCCTCCTAAGACAGTATCTCAATAGATGTGTACCTCATACCTAAGTCCTAAATGAGTATCACATAGGAGTCTCGAAGGCAAGATTTCACTCAAATAGACAGATTAGAGTGCAATTAAATGACCCTCAAGGAATTCCTATTTGTTAAAATAGGTAACTGTTGTATACTTTCTCCATGATTTTCTTATCAATCGATCAGACATATGGGTAGAGGAAGATGGTAAATTTTTGAAAGAGGTAGAATCAGACCTTGGAGGTGAAATTAAGCCCCATAGAGAATAAATATAGAGAGGAGACAAGAAATGAAATTATGCATCATTGCCTCACATTCAACCACCAAACATGTGGGTTGTTAGATCTAAGACTTTAATTTATCATAATGAAGCTGTCCATATATTTTTGATTGAGATTGCTAGTTTTTTGATGCAAGCATGTTTGCAACCCCTTTTAGGAGATGATATGATACTTTATTGTTGTTGCAAAGATTATAACATCCCAAATAAAGCAAAAATAACTATCGTGTGAGAGTGAGACAATGATCAGAATGTGTAGTATTCAAAGTGAAAATTTGTGCAAGTTACACATGATATTAGGTTGGGTATGTGCATATTTATAAAGATCTCTATCAAACACTATCTCTCTACAACGCACATCCTTAGATCTATTGAAGTGTTTTGAATCTATTGATTTTTCCAAAGGAACCAATATTGCTCAAAGATCTTAGAGTAAATGCTTATAATACTAAATGTGTGTATTGTATTACAATATTCATTATTTCATAGATATTTATTGCTTGCTACTTGCTACAAGTAACTTGCTTACTTGCTTGCAAGCAAGTTTGGTATTGCTTTTGTTGCTCCTATAGTATAAATACTATTATATTGAAATGAGAAGGAAGGATATGAAATCATAGTCTGCACATTGCGATAAAATAGATGAGCAAATTTAAAGATATATTTAGACAAAGATAGAGATATATGTATGTTAGATAGAGTTGGGAAATTTTCATATAAATATAAATATAAAAATATAAAAATATAGAGATATATATGTATATTAGAGAGAGATAAATATATATTAGATATAGATGGGCAAATTTCAACAATGAGGAAATTTATGTGCTTGACAAAGATGTAATTTTAGATGGAAAATTATGAATAGAAGTTACAAAAAAAAAAATATAAGAATTATAATAATATATAAAAAATGCAAAATGTTGAAGGGAATACTGATTTCATTAGAATTTTTTTGAAAAAGTGTGATCCAAGTTGTTTCAAGTCGTTATGTGTAGTAGTATAAATAGGTGCGGAAGTTTGGGTATTGAAAAAGTGAGAGAGCAATGTGCAAGCAAGATCAAGAGTTTGAGAAGTGAATCAAGTGGAATGAGTGTTCTTGAAGAGTGCATTCTTGGAATTTTATATTTAAATGAAAGATATTTGGGAGTTTTCAAGAGAGGAGTTGTCCAAGCACAAAATTAAGGCAAAGTAAGTTTTAAAATAGCGTATCAAACAAAAGGCAAGAAAGCAAGTTGAGAGGTAATTCAAGAGGTTGACAAAGGGAATGAGGGAGGAAAGAAGAAGAGAATAGACTATCAAAGAATATAATAGAGATGAGTTTTCAAAAAGAAAGGGTTTAAAGAGAATGTATGCAATTTGTGGTATTGATCTTGATACAATAGGACTCACAATTTCAATTTGCATCCAATATCCCAAACACCATGTGAGTAATTTTGGAATTTCATATCAATTTTTTATGTATGGGCAGATGAATTCTTAAATGTGATTTCACTTTCCAGCCACCAACCGAATGAGTGGTGCTTGCCCTAGCCTTACCCCGTGCAGGCCCTACATGCAACCTACACCAATTGTGCAAGCTAGGGAAGCCAAGTGGATTGCATAGCATGCACAAACTATGCAAACTACCTGGCTTGTGCAATTGGTTCAGCTTGCATGTAGGACCAATGGTTGCATTTGCATGTACAATCACCTGCACATGATCATCTGCAGATGATCATGTGCAGGTGATTGTACCATCTGTGGTGCATTTTCTTATTGGATATCCATATTGTCCACAAACACCCTTCTAAGTCAATCAAGGTTCTCCTTCTTAGTTCTTTGACACTACATAGGGTACAAATGAATTCTAGAGATTGCTATTAACACACAATGATGTTTAAATAAGCATCTACAATGGATTTTTAGACCATAATTCTTTGAAGTAAGTTGTTTAAAGGAAGCTAGCAATCATTACCAGATTTCCATTTATTTGATAGTCACTCTTTTTACTATTTATTTATTCTATTTGATCTCCACACTTATGCACTCTTATGCAAGTGGTTTGTTCTCCTTATTTTTGTCACTTGTTTGTCTCAATGTTTGTTTGTATGTTGTTTGTACATATGCCATCTTGCATAGAGTTCACAAGTATTTATGATAAGGATACTCACTCTTGGAGACTTGGTGGCAACCAACTCACTATGTCTCTTCTAATTATAAGGGAGGTATTTTGCTTGCAAGGAGGAGAACCAAAAGGAGGAGGATAATGCCTCATTGTTTGGTAGAGAACTGGTTTCCAATTAGAGATTTGATAGCAAGGAGGCACGTCAATGTGCATATCTAGCCTTAGCCCCTTCTTTTATATGATTTGGTCTCTCCTCATTCCTTTAAGGATAAGAGGCTAATGTGGTTCATGGGAACATCATCTTGGCTATGAAGATAAAAATGGCTAGATCTAAAATGGAGGATATTGGTTGGGCAGAGATGACATTACAAGCTCTTGATCAAGAATTGGTGGTTATACATAAGTAACTTCACCACCTTGATGGCCACTGCTTCATGGTTACATTTCTAGGATAGTTTCTCACTCAATTGTTCATGGAGAGCGTGTTTATTGGGGAAGAGGTAGTATATGAGAGCATGGGTGAGGAGGATGAGATTTATGTTTATGATGAATCTAAGAAGCATGAGAATGTAGAGGAGTGTGAGTGATAGTTACCTTAGCTTTAGAAAACTCTAAGTTTTCTTTGCATTAGAGTCTTCTTGGATTGTAATTCCCATGTATAAAAGGTTCTATTTGTGAGAGAATTTTTTTTTTGGGTTATAAATATACAAAATTGGTTCAGGCTATAAGATTTTTTATGATGGATTTGTGATAGTTACTTTTCTCTTGCAATGTAAATACTTAGTTTTGGTTAGAAGTTGTTTTATATTGCTACTTTGTGAGTATTTTACATATTTGGTATTTTACACATTAGGTTTATTGATCAGGGGTATATTGATGGTTGATAGTGATGTTCTTCCTTATTGTAGGAATCATCCACATAGAGCAATGCATACTCTTAGATCTTCTCCAAAGTTTACACACAAGACCTCCCAAATCTCACCATTAGAGCTCCTTGTAGCTCCTCTAGATCAATTTAGAGCTAGCACACAAACAACTGTTATGTTTTTAGAGGAGGAATGGACCTCATTTCATTTTAGATATTATAGTGTGGACCCTTATGATAGTTTAGCGGAGCATTTGAGTGAGTTTATTATGCATCCCAAGGAGAGGGAATGGATGTGGACATATAGTCCTTTCTTTCTCCTTAGGAACCTTTACTAGCATTTTGAGGATGCACTCTAACATTTCCGTACATAGTCTACTCCATGTGTTCTTTTATGTACATATATACTCATTAGTCTATTATATATACCTTTATATAGTATTTCTTTTGCATCATGTGTACCTTTTCATATTATATATCTCACAGTTATAAGATCTAGTTAGTTAAATTATATGCTTAGCATGTATTGGTCCTTCCACTTGTATTTTCCCAAGAAGTAAGTTTTATGATAAGAAGCAACTAAAAAAAGTCTCAAGAAAATTACTATAAGTACTATAGTTCTAGAACAAGACGACCACCATTATAAAATAGTTGAGCTAGTTCTTTCATTGTTGTTTCTCCTTCAATATTGACTTCATTTTTCTGAAGAATGAAACTGAAAATGTTTTCATTTCCAATGACATTAGTATATCCCACCAAGACCAAGAGCAATCAGCATCAATAAGACCTACAAAGATTTGTTTCATAGCTTTTGTATAATTGACATGTGATATTTTGCTAAGGGTAAGGTTTGAAGGAAGTAATAATAGTGCATAATAGTTTCTCATGTAGTGAAATATAGTGCGTAATATTTATCATGTAAAGCAATATACACCCCAAAATTTGCAAGTACTATTCCATAGATACAATGAATGCTTTGTCTAAGAGAATAAGAAGAGAATAAGGAGCTTTTCTGCACAAAATGTGGTTAAATTATAGGATAACCAGGATATATTTCTTGGCTCAGATGCTTTTAGTAGTTCATTCTTTCATAATTGTACTTCCACCCATGAATACATTTTTGAGGAGAGTCAAAGATAGCACACAAATTTTTAATACAATGGGACCCATGGAAGAGCAAGCTTCCTACAAAAAGAATTCAATGAATACAACACACTTCAAGTTCTAGCAGAGTCTATGCATGCTGCATCTGCCATGCAAGCCATGCAAGCTCATGGAAGAGCAAGCTTTGATAAATTACGTGCTCAATTGGCCCCAAGTATAGGAAGTATAAGAGTGTATTCCTTGAATTTTATATTGTCATGATCAAAAAACTTCAGACTCTTTTGCTAAAAGCTTCTAAACTTGAGGCCAATTTCTATATAACACCAATCTCTTGTATTGCAAAGATGACCATAGAACATTCTTTTCTAAACTTCCCCAAAGCAAATGTCCACACCGAGTCATAAACTGTATGCAACACAACAATATAATGAAGAGAGGAGATAAATAAAAACATTCAGAATGGAATATCCAAAAAATGAAGAAAGATGAAGAGAGGGAAATAACAATACATTGTGATTCAAAATGAAATAAATAAGGAAATAGGCTATACATAAAAAAAACTATATAATAACTAAATACATTGTGATGGAATTCCCAATAACAATTGAGTAACAATACCACTGGAGTAATAGTGAACACATAGGAGAATAACAAAAACCTTTCATAGTGGATGGATGGATATCACATCAATCTTATATTTATCATCTTTGCACCTTGTGATGTACAAAAATCATTATCAAAACTAAATCTATGCTGTCATGTGAGCTTGTGATCTACTCGTTATCATCATTACATGCCATAATTTTCATTGCCACCATTACAATTGCCATGACAGTTTGGGACAAGGAATTTTGGATAAATTGCATAAGTGCTACTACCACCACTATTAGGGGATAGGTGCAAATCTATCTATGATAGTGTTGTGGTATACTCTTAATCTTGTTTGGGGTTTTTCCAGCTTGTAATAATTCAAGTCATAAGATAAAACCTTTTTGATTATTTGCAGTCCTTTCTTTTATTTGCAGTCCTTTCTTTTATTTGTAGTCTCTCAATTTTAGGCCCTTTTTTCTCAGTCCTTATTTTCTCAGTTTTAAAGATCTGCTCTGCCTCACTCTTCCTCTTCTCTACTTCTACAATGTGTCTTTCTCTCTTGATCTTTGCAACTTTTTGTGCTATCTTGCATCCCTCTTGACTTGTAGAGACTTAGTTTTGCATTTACTATGTTGTGCTAAATCTTGTGACAAAGTAGCAAGAGAAGGAGTGATCTTTGAATTTACTTTGGAAATCTTTCTTCTCTTATTTTATACACTATCTCCTTCTTTAAATTGATTTTCTCCTTCAAGTCTTACATTTGGTCTTGCATATTGGGATAGTATCTCTATATCTCTTAATGATGGGGCAAGATCTTCATAATTTATTGCAAATTCTAAAATCACTCCAAGCATATACTCTACTCTACTCTCCTCTTCAAAACAATCATACAAATCTATTCCTTGGGTACATGGGATAGAAGATAGCATAAAATCCACTCCAAACTTGAGAATCTTTTCCTCTTCATCAATGGATTGAAAATTTCCTGCATTCTTCCCATGGGGCTCCATCTATGTCTTATCAAGCCTATCTTCCTCAAGTTAATGAACTTGACACTCATCCCCATCACCTATATTTTTAACAACACTCACACCTATACTCATCAATATTGGAGGAGAAGTATTTGTATGACCTTTGAAAATGAGATCCATACCATCAAAGTGAGGTCATATGTGATTTAGCTTATCTCCCATTGTTTTCATCTATGCTTATATTTGTTGTTTGTGAGAACTTCCAATGTACTTTTGTTCTTGCAATCCTTTGCTTCCTTGTAAGATTTCATGTACAATTTTAGTGCCAATCAATGAAGGTGGAAACTCTATCTCATGCCAAACTAAAAAAGTCACCATGTAATTGAAAGTGGTGCTCTTTTAAACTGGATTCTTGTAGGTACCACCATAAATTTGCACAAAATGCACTTCATCTTCTAGACAATCAAGTATTTGTGCTTAATGATGAGGAATCATACAAACCTATCATCCTACCTTTGTTTCCTAATGTCAAAGAGGATGAAACCATGCTGAGAAGATCTTGGAACTTCATGGGTGGTGAGTGTTGTGAGGGAACCAACTCCTGAGATAAATGAATGGAAATGGAAATGGAATGGGGAGTTGAGATGGATCAAGGAGGAGACATAGAATGTGGAGGAGGAGAAATAGAATTTGCAGCTATAATGGATTTATTGCAAAGGGAATCTACAAAGTAACATTTTTCCATTGATTTTGCAATCAGTTCGAAATGAAAATTCCAATGGATTAAGTCAATTGCAAATTGCCTCTAGACAGATGTGATTTTTTAGCTCAAAATCTTATCTTGCCACAATGAGCAACTACCTTAAAAAAATTTCTTATATGCTTTTGATTCTCTCATTTTCAAATTTCACAACTTCATCTCACTCTCATTCAAAAGAATTCAAATGCTTCTTTGGAGTCCATGTTCATCTCTATTGGCTCCCTCATTGCACTTTTACCTATTGATATCATGAGGATACATCTATTGCAAATTCATACTTTACAAGTTTGGGTGCTCAATAAATTATAATAGAATATATAAATCAAGCAAGGAGTGAGTAGATAACTTTTGGATAACCTGTAAAATTTTCTACTATTTATTTTTCTATGATATAATGCTAAAATTAGGAAAAAAAAGGAAACTATTTTTCTTCTTAATTTTACCTTACACAAAGAAGAGAAAAGGGAAAAACTGAAAAATTAAAAAAATGATATATGCTAAATATTTTTATAATTTACACTACCTTCATTTCATTACTCTTATTGGGATTCTTTGGTTTGGATAAAATCACAATCAGGAATTTTAAAAGTCAAAATTGATTCAATTGAAATATCCCCTATTTGATTTAAAATTGATACAATAATTGATCTTAAAGAGTTAGACAAACATTGCATATAAATAGTAAAAATTCTCTATATTTTTTCACTTTCTCATCTATGTCCAAAAAGCTATGTAAAAAGCTTCAGCATTTTACACTTATTATGAAAATACCTACACTTATTACCCTTACACTTGAAGAGTACTCTACAATTATTATAAAAATAAAGGCACAAGGTGTTCATTTCCTCATTATTCCTTTTTAACTAATAAAAAATCCAACTTCATTTTTACATTTGCTCACCAAAATTTGCACATTCTTTGTGTTTTAAAATTTTTTTATTTCCCTAAATGTATATTAACAGAAAATTTCATAATTTATGTTTTTCAAATCAAATTTTAATTCTAATTCTTGATATTGGCAAATGGTGCCACAAAAGCTAAAGGATCAAGATAATTCTCCATGCTATTTTGCAGATGTGATGGCACAATAAATGCACAAATCAAGGTAGAGTGGATAATGATAGAAGATTGCAAAATTAATAGTAACTATTTGTTCCTTCAAAAATTTGGAAAAATATTAAAAACATGTGAAAATGTACCCTTATTTTGTAGTATGTCATAATAAGGAGAAAAATGGCAAACACCACATCTTAAATGTTTATTTTCTTCTCAATTGATACATCAAATTTGTATTCAATTGCATATAACATTTTGTAATTCAAGTTTCATATGCAGATTTTGGTCTAAGACAATAAAATAGGACTTAAATTCTTATCATCTTAAATTTTTTGTATATTTTGAAGTTTTAAAGCAGTTTTGAAATAGGTTACTCCAAGCATTTTGAGCATATGCTTTTTGAATTTGCATTTTGCACACATAGTATCTTGTGCATTAGAGATATCAGTCTTAAATTTATGCATTTCATAAAAATTTTGCCTACTTGTGTATATTACTCTCAATATTTCTTGGGTACTTAATGTTGCATACCTTTAGTTTTACTAAAACACTTGCAATTATCTTAGATCAAGATCTATTTGCATGTGTTCTTGTACTCCTTGTTATTGGACTTCTTTTGCAAGGAAAGAGGAGGAGGTTGTGAAACTTGTCTTAGCTTCAAAGGTAGTCAAAAAATATAGGAGAAAGATAATCTCTATTATTCCAATTTCAAAGAGCTTGAAAAAGCTACACATTAAGCATCTAATGAAAGATACCAAGGAGGTTTATTGATATACCTTTGATACATTGGTTCCTAATTTTAGGAGGAGAAAGACTAATAGAGCTTAAGAGTGAAATTTATCTAGGATACAAACAAGAAGATGTAGGAGGAAAAAGTTAAAAATCCACAAAGCATAAGAGCAAGATTTTAAAGCTTATGGAGTTGTTGGATATATCTTTTGAGTAAGGTATACTTGAGGCTTTCATTGTTGTGTAGTGGTTTAAGTGTTGAGGTTGGTGATTTTATGCATGTCAAAAGGACCCATGAGCTAGAAAAAGTAAAGCTAACAAGCTTTTGAGAAAACAAAGACTAAACTGCATATGTCCTTTAAAATTAATGAAAAGTTACTTGATTAAACATATCTATGATAAAATTTTTAGATCTCCTATCAATTATGAGCATAAGTACATCATGAAAGCTATTCAATGAAGGAAAAATACCCAATCTATGAATAGACTCACTCCATTTTAAGATGAGAATAGAGTGCATTAGATACGCAAATCAATGATGTGGTATGCAACTATAACATGGAAGCTAAAATATCCAAGTAATGATATCTTCATCAATGTATTGTAGAAATATAAGGCAAAAGATTAGGTTTTGGATCTTAATATAGAGGGTGGAACTACCTTGAGATGTTCCTCCAACAAGGATAGAATGTAGGATCAGTGGATTTAGACAGGTATGATTGAATGATATACTTACAATATGATCAAGCTTGAAATGGAAATCAAAGTTAATTCTGCATTTGGGGTCTACAAGGAACCAAGTTCATTAGAGGAGATGCATATTGTAATGGCATCTCTAATAGCTCTAATGATAGAGGGGAAGTAAGTACTCAACATAAAGTAGATTGAATCGGTCCTCCATTTCACTAGTATTTAATAGGAGATTCCCAAACTACCAAAAGTAGAGGAGAGAATTAGATTGTTTTATAATTGACTAGACGATGCTACAAATAGATCAGTTTAAAAATTAACAGAAATGTCAGAAATAATCTCAACAAGTACTGATATTAAAAACCTACCCTAAACTGTTCAAATTTACAAAATAGCCTTGGTATTTACCAAGACTTGATGTTGATTTGGAATTTTGGGTTAGAGAAGTGCTGACCGTGCCAATCTTTGGGGTTCCATTGACAATATGGATTGTAGTATATATTGGATACTAGTATATACTTAAGCGCTGATCTTTTTCAGTAAGGCAAAAAGGAGGTAAAATAAAAACTACAATTAGCCCAATTGGTAATAATTTTTGACAACAGGATGCATAGTCAAACATATAGAATTCATTGCATTTTGTGTCCAAGTTTGAGTTCCAGTCCATTTTTCTTCTAAGCAATCTTTGTCAACTTCACGTGGAGTAGTTGAGCATATAGGTTAGAGACAAACCACAACCCAAGTCTTCTTCAGCCACTTTATGTTTTGAGGTACGTTGGGAATACTAAGGCAAATCAAAAAGGTAGAATTTATATCAGGTTTAAGGCAGAACTCATCCTAGATTGCATGTAAATTATGGACAAAATAAATTCCTGAAGCAGAAATCTTTCATCCAACCCACCAGATTTCTCTATTGAGCTTCCTATTTCATCCTTGTATGGCATTGATGGATCTTCCTATCCTTCTTGTTATCCTACAGTCACCTTTAAGTTTCTACTGAGCTTTCTCTTGGGTTAAAGGAGTAGATGCAATGTATTCACAAGAGGGTTATGGAGTACAGATATCATTGTGTCCCATTTCTGACATATTGCTTAAGAAAAATCAATTGAGAAGTGGAGAGGGTGACAAGTGTATCTGAGATCATTCAAAAGTCAATGACTCTTGATCTTCTGTTATAGGCATGTTAAGAAAGGTAAAAAGAGGTAACCTAGTTTCCTAGTGGGCATCAGGCAAGTAGATAAGCAAAACCGGAATCAGACTTTGACTATGTTCTGAAGAATGGTCACGTGGGACAATGAATACTCACCTAATACAAACTTTGCAACATCTTTGAAACAATGGGACAACCAGCATATGGAACATCTCTCTACAGTAGATCTGACTTATGGATACAGGAGGTGTCCTAAAACATCCTACGTAGGGCATTAAGAACACTTTCTTTCAGGGAATGGGTTCCATTCTAAGGACGCGGTCAAGCTTTGTAACTTTTGACTCTTTGGTAACAAGAGGGAGGAGGAGGAGACTCCAAGAAAGTGTTTTTGTGAACATTTTTGTACATGACATATCTGCTTTAATGACAATGGATGTAGCAAGGAAGTGGATGTAACAAAAAAATTATGCAACAAACCAACCAAACATGCAAGACTTAGGTAGGGGATTGACATATAGATGCATACACAAATTGACCATGTTGTGCAAAAGCATTAGCCTTTTGATAAGCACTTGGTTCACATAGTTGCTGACACTGCATAGACCTGGTTTCATTTGAGACCAATACTTCAACTGACTGAAGCAGTCCCGCATCATCTGCAAAATAACTTGTACATGAGTAGAGCTTATCAAGTAATATGCCCTTACGCCCAAGTAATATGCCCTCAGGTATATTGATGCTGAATCCGAAGTGCATGAATATCTGGACAACTCAGATGAATCATCTGCAAAATAACTTGTAAATGAGTAGAGCTTATCAAGTGATATGCCCTTACGGGCACTCAGGTATATTGGTGCTGAATCCGAAGTGCATGAATATATGGACAACTCAGATGTATTCGTTGCTCTTACTTAACCAATGTTAGGTTAAATCAAGCAGCAAAAAAGAGATCAATCAAAGTCCTACTTTACCATGGATTCATTGAAACAATATTCTTTAGCATGCAAAGACTTACATAGTAGAGCATCCAAAATGCACTGGCCCGTGTCCTAGATTAAGGACCGTAAAGTTGTTTCGTGTTTGCAGATCCGTGCCAAACATGTAGCTTTCATAGAACATCTGCTGTTTTCCTAGAACCTCTGTTCCTCTCATCTACAAGATATCTTCCCTTAAAGATTGCTCATAACCTATTCCTACTGTGAGAATCATTATGATCCATGTTGGACTGTTTCCAATTTGTTAGCATTGTTTCAAAAGTATCAGTTGTTCTACTCTTAACGGAGGAAAATCGTCAAAAAATTTAGACCATTTCTCAATCTGTGGATGTCACCTTGACGTAGAGGCCATGTTAATCTTAATGTTAACCTTTGTATTGTATCTCTAATTTTATTTTTTTTGATGTCCCCAAAGGCACAATCCAAAGCTTGTCATCCAGATTTGTATACCTGTTTATTCATACAGGTCTCCTAGAGAATTGGGATAGGCAAGACATACCACCAAGTTCCTTGAAAACAGTTCCAAAACCCCTTTAGCAAGAATTGATGATGTACACCTCAGATTCTAGAAGTTATTGTAATCTGACTTGTAGGGAGTCTTCCCGGTCCCGGTATATCGTCCTTGGAACCCCAGACATGGGGACAGTAAGCACTTCTCTGACCCAGCATTCCAAACCAGCGTCAAGGCTCTGTAAATACCAGGGTTATTTTTGTAAATATTGAACTGTTTAGGGTATGTTTGTAATATCAGTACTTGTTGAGAGTATTTTTGACACTTCTCCTAAAAACTATTGAAACATAATGCAATAGTAATGAAAAAAATACTAATAGGTTTAGTTATATCAATAAAGTCTTTTGTACACTTTTTGTTAGAATATAATACATCTTTCTTCATTTTTCCCATGTTTCATGGAGTTTTACAAGTACATGGAATGTATTTAGGAAAACCATAATAAATAAGATTCATTATCTTCTATAAATGTGGCGCCCCACAGCCAAATAGAAATTGTAATACTAGCAAAAAGAAAACTAGTGAGTCTACAATGCTACAAAACTTCACTTATGTGGCAAATGCTTTGTGCTGCAAATCCAATTTTGGCTCATAGTAAAGCTTATCGATGATGCTATGTCGACTTTCTGGCGTATTGTGTGTACTCTCGCCAACAATTGAAGATAGGGCCTCATCCGGCAAAGACGCAAGAAGCATACATTGTGCACGAAGATATAAATTATCGCACGGGCTCCAGTCATCTTAACTCCCAAAACAGGTCACACTATGAAAGGAACTTGATTTATTATCAAAAATAGAAAATATTCGAGGTTAGTAATTGATTCTTATATTATAGAATTAACGCAAAATTTTTCCATACAAAGATATTGGAGAAAGAAGATGGAATAACCCTAATATAAATTAAGCTCACCACTATAAACTTAGATACAACTACAATATTACACAATTTCTTCTATAGAGCATGTACTAATCTCATTAATGTTGAGAAAATAAGTAATCCACCGATCTATGCCAAATAAATTTTCAATCTATTCTGGATGCAAAAATTACCTGCAAGATTCACCTCTACACTTGATTTAATTTCTAACCACCAAGATTATTATAACATATGAAAATAAGACAACCCAAAGTTTGTTAAGAACTGGTCCATGAGTACTTGGTCTGGTACGTCATAATTCATCACAAGACTCTTAACAAGTCTTTGTTTCTTACTGTAAAGCCGGCATATTTTGTTCCCATTTCAGATGTATAGCCATTGTTGAACTGTATTATATTAATTTTATAAAAATATGTCTAATGACATATTTCCATTTCCTAATATACACGCTTTTAAATTATGAAAATTTTGAGAATAGAAACTTCCAGCTTTCACCAGAATAATTTTTTTATAGATTATTCATAATCACTTACATAACTTAAATTTGAATAAATGCATCTTCTTATAAAGACCCCAAGATGAGGTTGAATCCGCAAAGTCCAGTTGAAATATTTATCTATGCCATCTCTTTCCTTCTATGAACATCATCTATGTCTGATTACTGAGTTCCATGACAGAATTATCAGAAAATAAAATAAACAAAGTATGAACTTGAAAACAGCAACTGATTTGTTCTTGTCAATCTCCATCTATGAACATCAACTACATGTACGTTGACTTGAGGTTACAACCTTTTTCCTCGTCTACAGCTCCAATAAAACAACACGACGTTCATGCCGAATGTCTTTTGAACTTGTAGCACTGATTGAGGATCCCAAAACAATACAAAAAGATGACCATTATTATTTGACTGATGATTTGCATATCTCGCATAGCAGGATCTATTCGAGAGGTGTATAAATCCTTCAACAAAATTATGAACTCTTGAATCTCCCCTAGGATCTCATCTTGATACGTCTTGATACATCCACTTCATCTCACCTTTTAACTTTGTTTACCTCACTTGATTTCTCCATGGCAAAACCCCTGACTACGTCACTCACTCAATTATCACTCGATTCCTACTCATAATTACTTTCTGGATAATCGATCTACAGCTGAAGTCCTATCCCGTTACTTCCTTAGTAAATAGACTATGGTACAACAGTGGTCTCTCTTTACATGGTTGCTGCAATAGTTAGGCACTCTTCTACTAGCATACTTGTCTTCCAAAGCTGTTTCACTTACAGGATCGCTCTGTCGGGATCCAAGCTTCACTGCTGTTGTTACTTTTCTTCCCCCTACGAATTTCGGTCTGACTTTTCTTCTCGCAGCTTTCATCCCTTTACTTTACTCATGTCAGTCGGCCACGTGAATCTTGAGCACTGAGGACAGGTCAGTTTAAGTATACCAGGGATTCTTGGACGTGTGCCTGGTATGCCTCAAACTTCAGCTTCAATTCCACAACTCTGGCGATACCAACGCTGCCGATTTAAATGACTTGACTTGACTTGAAGCTCAGATGACTTGACTTCACGCCGTTACAAAGAACATGTAATGCCTCCCCTTCCATTGTGAAACTAAAAAAGTACTCTTCTGCGACTTAGGCATATCTTAATTTGCAAAACCGCTATATTGCAAGATCCCCGACTCGTTCTATAAGTATTGATTTAACATTCTGTATATAAGTAAGCTCTCAAGAGAAAGATAGGAGGAATACTAAGGACCTACAACTGGACGCTTGCTCTGTCTATAGGTTAACCCAACTGCTTTAAACTGATAAAAGTCAGGAAGCTTGCCGTACATGGAGCTCCAACACAGCTTCGTCTTGAAAGTGGAATGGATGACTCAATATTGCTCTTTGCCCTCAATATTTTCAGCTAATCCTGAAACTGTCTATTTGACATGCTTGAATTCATCTTGCACATCTAGTATAGGAGGTTGGGAGTGTGCACCAGCTCAGAGACAAAGGGAATCACTTCTTCATATAGCCTTCTTCTTCACTTTTTATAGCTGTCACGACTCACTTCTGATAAAGATATTAGAATGCAATCGTCAAGCTCCACGAGGGGATCCTTTTCGTGCTTGATCATTGCTTCCGTGGAAGATTTTAGGATGCAATCCAAGCCCCAAGAGATCATTTTCTTGCTTGATCTTTCTTTCCTTCTTTGCACCGGCACTCTCTTTGACAATTTCAACGCAAGAATTTACCACTTACCAGTCAGTTTAGAACATTCAGCAATTGGTCCCAGGATATCAAAGAGCATATCAATTTATGATCTTGAACTTCAGCCGACTCGTGTTTTTCAGCAGGGTCAGTAATAAAGCTGACAGGACATCATCGTCCTTTCCTAATATTTCAACAAGATCTTTCCAACTATGCTCTTAAATGCCTTGCTTTGTCGATGGAAACTGGGTCTTCCGAGACTCAAGGTATCACATAGAAACTCCAAGCGATTCCTATCATATTCACTACCTTCCCTTGGTTCGGCAGGGATCCCCGTCTTGGTTCTGACTCGATGATGATACCAAGTCCACTGCGTTTCTTTCACTCAATATTTGGATATGAGTACTGTGCCTACCAATGTACAAAGCTCACTGAATCAGAACTTCCTGGTGAGGACCTGAATGCATCAGACATATTTACTCCACTATCTCAGCACCGCCATCTAAAGCATACAAAAATATACACTCGGATGGCAGCTCATAGACGTGTCACCGTCGACTATGATGCACATGCAAAAAAACTGGCTCTCGATATTCCACCACAATTCTTAGAGCTGGGTAGAGTCATTTCTCATGCTCACTTTTGTCTTCTACCTTCTTCAGCATGACTTCCAATGAGAATCGCTGTTCAAATGTGCTGTGGCTGAAACCAGATGCAGCCAAGCATGACGCCTCATTAAATCAATATATCATTGTAAGCTCAAGTGATCTCGCTTTGGTTACTGTTGTGTCAGCTCAGACAAGTGAAGCAACTTCACTTGCATCCTGGGAATTCATCACGACTAAGATTTTCATCTGGCCAGATTGTCTGTAAGTAGTCCCCTTTCCATCTCAACAACCTAATTTCCGTGTAAAATGTAGGTACAGTCTTTGGAGCTAATAAGCTATTGAGCAGACAAGTATTTATCTCGAGATGAATTGGTTAAATAGTGAGAGGTTTCTTCCTTGGCTCACCTGGATCGGTGTACGAGGAATTTCTGTCTAAGCCACTGAAGTCATCTCAACATCGTGATGTGATATCGAGCGATATTCTGGTAGAGTGCTTCTTTTGCAGATCGAGAACAGCATCGATTGGGGTAGAATACTCATCATAGGAGTAGTTGTTGGAGATTGAGATGGCTCTAGGAAAGGACGATTGGGTAAATTCTCAACAAATACCAGGTGTATTGTATATCTGGACACACCAGAAAATTCTTATAGTTAGGGACATTATTCGGAAGTAAGGATCAGGTGTGGTCCTGTTCCGATTTTAATAACTCAACAAGCCTATTGGTACAATTGGTTTGCCTGGCTTTCGAAATAGAGTGGACGCAATGTTCTCTCGGGTACACTACTGAAGCAAAGATACGAAAAATGAGTCTATATCCTTCATAGATAGAGAGTGTTTGTCAGATCAAATTTCCTATTTGGTAGAAGGTGAAGTCTTGACAAATAGATAACTGTTAGGCAGGAAAGCTGCAGCTTTTATAGTTTTTCATCAATTCTTCGAGGTTTCAAGTGGCTGAATACAGTAGGGGTTTAGGAGGTACTGAATTGCCTTATCTGCAAGATTGGATGGGAACGTTCTGTGCTTGTTTGTACAAAGCATACAGCGGATAATTGACGTGTTTGAAGCTGACTTTTGACCGGTTTAGCATATGCGATCATGCAGTGATTCTTTCTTCGAACTCTACCGACCTCTAATGAGAAGTACCCTGAGATGAAGCTCTAATTCTTTGCTGGTCTCCAGCCGCGTATAGATGAGAGGGATTCAAATATCTATAATGTGAGAACATGGATGTCGGAAGGCAGTATGTGTTGGCTACAGACCTCGCTTCCAGAAGCAAGGTATGCGATTTTAAAGGATATTATGAAATTCTCATAAATAAGGATCCAAAACAGCCTAATGGTACAGTCTTGCTGAGAAACTGCTAAATGAACTTACGATGACAAGTTGTACTGGGAGCGTTGGAAATTCTTCGGAGGTCTTGCTATAAAGAATTTCTGCTGGTTTGGTCAAACAGAACATTCTAAAGGATATACTCGGATTTTCTCACCTTGGAACTTCTCAAGCAGGTTACCAGCGTGAGACCACTTCTGCCTTTAGCTCCTTAAATTTGATGTATCCTTGATGTAAGCTGAAAGATTGAACAACAACTAGAATCGATGGGAGGAGCTTGTATTGATTGCAACTCCTCCTACAAAATACGTTCTCACTCTAAACCAGATTTCTTCAATTGAACTAATCGAACCATCAGGTCAAACTTCTAAAAGGATGCTGCCCTGCAGATGTGCATCTGCGGACAGCAGGAGGTACGATCATAATGTGTACATAGTTCATTGCTTGCTCTGCATAAGGGGTCTTGGATTGTGGACGAGGGATCGACGGCAGTCAATGCATACCACTTAAGGAACAACTTATATAATTCCTAATATTATGAGGAATAAGATTGAAAAGATTATATTTACAATCTTTGAATTCAAGGTTTTTTACAAAGTCTTGTCTTAAGTTGTATAATAATCTGATCTATATTAGCAATCCCCATAGTAAGTATGGAGTATGGGTATGTGTACACCAAAGGTAAATGAAAGTTGAAGTTAATTTTTGACAACAGAAGAAAGTCTGCTATTATAAATCTCTCATTTGATTTTGGAAGGTTAGACTTGATCATGAGATGGTCATTTCACATTTAAATTTAAATGAGAGAAATAAGTCCACTCCCCATTCCACTTTATTGTTAAGATTTCCATTCATGTCCTGTCTAATCCGATCTAAGAAAGACTGGATTAGACATTCATTGTGAGATAGTTATCTCAAATTTAAATGAGATAGACAAGTCACTCGATCTCGTAGCCAACTTGATCCATTCCGGAAAAAATGGAACATTGTGAAATCATTACCTCAAATCTGAATCTAAAGGAAAGACAATTCACTTGATCTCATAACCGACTTTATTGTTAAAACTCCTATTCATATAATGTCTAATCCGGTCTAAGAAAAACAGAGTATTGTGAGATGATTATCTCAAATGCTAAACGAGAGAGACAAGTCACTTGATCTCATACCCCACTTAATCCTGTCTAAGAAAGATGGAGCTTCGTGAAATAGTTAGCTCAAATCTAAATGAGAGGCGAATCACTGGATCTTATACTTAACTTTATTGTTAAGACTTTTATTCCTAGTGAAACAAGCATTTTTCATTTCCTATCGTCCCTGTACAGAGAGATTAGGTGCAACCAGGAAGTATGGACTTCAACTGGGAGAGTGCAAAGGACATTTGTGTAGGACATACATAGTCCATTTGACCAAAGCAGATCAGCAGGGATGTTCTGTGAAACTAGTGGATGTTGCCTTCGGGGACTCCTAATCAAACAACTCTGAGCGGAAGCCAGAAGGCAATACGATCAGATCGGGCCAAGATTCTCTACTTAAAGACAAAACAGATTTCTGAGAAACATCAGGGTCATCGCTTTTCCGGACAGTCCACACTTCGGCTCTCCTCTGGGATCTTTCTTAAACATTTAATTATATAATCAATCACAATTTCGTACGATAGATAGATAGAAGCTCTCTAAGCTCCAATTATCACTGATCCAGAATAGAAGTTGCCAAGATTGTCCAGAATGAGCTGTATTCAACAGTCAATGCTCATGGAATAAACTGCTCCAGCATCTTGATGCATGGCGATCCACAGAGTTATGCACCTTAAATTCTTGGATCACTCGATTAATGGGATTGATGTTTTGAGTCGGGAGAATTCTCGCACATACAAGATTCTTGGATCTAGAATAACCTTCGGAACTAGCTTTCATCGAAACAAGGCTTTAGATCGAGGAACAGCAACCGAGGAAATTCTCCGCCGAGGCTCCTAGGTTTGCTATAAAATGGAGATTCTATATGCGACCATTATGATATTGAGTAGAGTTCTACCTGCAAAGATGACTTGTCATAAGAAGGTCAGATATTTGAAGTCTTTGAGTGTAAATTAGATTGCATCTAATCTAATTTACACTCAAAGATTTCAAATATCTGACCTTCTTATGACAAGTTATATATATATAAATAAATAAAATTGGCAATATACCGCTTTCAGCTTTCACAAACTAGAATCGGTGATTCTGAGTCCAGAACGCTCGTCGAAACTCACAATTTGATGAGCGTTTTATAATTGACTTTGAGAACATTACATCATTGGCTATGCAGATAACCCATCAGTGTATGAATTGTATCGATGTAGGGAAGAGTCTGTAGGGAAGTTTGGGTTAATTCTGTTCCACAAACTGATCTCACCTGAGCGAATCGAAACTGCCAAGATATCAAGGAAGCTCGAAGACATCGGAATTTAGTATATTGTAATTGTAATTACAATTATTCAGGATGAATTTTCGTAATCTTCATTGTAATTATTCAGGATGAATTTTCGTCATCTTCTGTTATTCTTGTATAGGTAGAGATGATAAAAATATAGGGAGTTGCTATTTTCACTTTTAACTATTTCCACCACATTTAACCCCAAACCCCAGCGCTGAGACTAGTTTAGGGTCGGTTTACGGTGTTGTGGTGGAAATAGCAAAAGGTGGTGAAAATAGCAAGTCCCAAAATATAACATAGGAAAAAATTATGTATGCCAAAATCCACTCGCAAAATCAGGTCAGCATAAATGTATGGTAGTACTTGTAGTAGAATGCTTTAGAGGAGAGTGCCTTAAAGTTCTTGTGATTGAGCTTCTTAATGTAATCCTGGCGAAGATGACTCCACGAAAGGATAATTGGGCAAATTCTTAACAGATTATCAGGCGTATTGCATATCTGGACATGCCAGACATTTCCTCTAGTTCCGTACCATTACTGGAAATTAAGGCTCATGTTCAGAAGGATTTTAGTAACTCAACAAGCCGGTTTTTACAACATAACAGAGATCTTACAGAACTTGTGTACATCATATTGAATCTCTACTTATAAGAGTGAAAGGGCGAACCGCTTAGAAAACACGAAAGAGTGGAAGACCTCATCAACCGTACAACAACCCTACCAGGGTGAGACAAAAGAGGTAAAATGAGGCTAAACCTCAAAAGTATAAAAGGAGTAGAAAATCTGCTTAATAAAGGAGTAGGAAATTTGTAATTTTTTTATTTTATTTAAAATATCCTAATTAGCAGAAGAGCATTCCATTTGATATAATAAAATGAATGAAATAAATATTTTATAATTTTTTTCGGCACATGATGACAGATTCTTATGGTCTTTACAAAGTATAAATAATCAAAAAGCTTTGAATTTATTTAAAAAAAAGATATTTGTAACACAACACATGAAACTATAGTTAGCATGTTTTATGATAATATATTTCATATATGATAATAAAATATACCATTATCAGATTTATTTTCTTATTAATTATATAGTACATTCTCTGTTTAAAATACTAAAAATTTTATTATTATCTCTAAACAGGTTATTATAATTCTCTATTTTGAGCCATTCTCTCTCTCTTTCAAGGTATTTCCTATTTTTCTTGTCTTTTCTATCTCGTAGTTTCACATTCACAAATAAACTTATCTTTCTTGACTTTTCTTCCTCTCTTCTTTATCTGCATTGCTTTTTTCCTCTCCTTTTCTTTCTTTCGGGCAATCTTCCATAAAGTACCTTATACATCGTTGAGAAACTTTTAGTGCAAGAGCTTCTAATTTTACACGAAAATTAGAAGCTCGGTACAAAATATTTTGTGCAGTAAGACCTATTTAGACTCTCGTCTTTAAAACTGGTTCTAATAGCTTTTATATCTTTGCACAAAATAGAAACTCTTATTTTTCTCTCTTAAAAATTGATATAATAAATTCTGTTTAAATCAAAGGATTACCAATAAAATATTTTTTGCAATTCTATAATAAATAAATTATATTTATTTATATTAAAAAATTTTCATTTAAATTATTCAATTAGATACTAATCAACTTAATTATAGAAATCCCTCAGATATATTAGTACTCTCTTGCCTCCATGAATGAAGGTAGATAGGGTCTTCCGTAAGACAAGGCTTAAGGAGATTATGCTATGTTCAAAGAGTTGGATTAGTTGAAAACCAAAGCTACAAACACAAGAGCATACAAATAAGTTAGTGTTTTTGAACTTCTCTCAATATTTTCCCTTTATAATAAAATATACATTTGTTATTTTTTTCATTACTCTCTCTTCTTTGAACTGTCACAATGTTTGTAGCAAAATTTTTGTGATTTAAAGTTGCTCTTCATCTCCAACTTTGGTTGAGATTTTCATTGATGACTTGGAAAGAGTATTCTTGAAAGCAAGAGCTATAGATGTGCAAGTTGGTTCTTTGATGATACATGCATCTCTTTTATGCAGATTTAGTTCCTCCCCTTTCAAATCAGAAAGTTTATAGAAGCTATTGGATTCTGTCCTTGTGTTTTGCAACCAAATGAAGATGGAGATCAACCTCTGCAAATCTAAGGCTATTGTGGTGGATTCCAAGTATATCACACCATTCTTCTTTGATGGCAAGCCTTTGGAGCAGGTTTCTTCTTACAAGTGCTTGGAGATTGAGTTTTCTCATGATTAAGTTTACTTGTGTCAAGAAAAAAATTAGTGTAGGGTTTAGTGTAGAGCTTTGTACCCACTCATGAATTGCTCTAGACTTGCTCATCTTACCACATGGGAGTTGAAGAAAGTGTTGTTTAGATCTCTTGTGCAGTCTGTGATTATTTATGGTGCTCAAGTTTGGGGCCTTGGGACTATGAGCCGGCCTGTCTCTCACTCAAGATGAACCTTTGATGGCTATTATGGTAGTGCACCATGGACTCAGAAGGCAAGGAACCCCAACTCCATCATACTCCTCCAAGGCTAACATTCCAAGACTCAAACCATTGCTCACTAGAGAACTCAGTGAGAGAGAGATAGTTGCAAATGAAATGATGATGAGTACCTTTTCATCCCTAATTTATATACTTGTGAAATAGCTACGCATCAAAGTTACTAATTACTACAGTAACTCAAGTTACTAGGCTAAAAGTCAAGTAAAATCTAGAAGTCTTAAGGAATATCTATACTTGTGGGAATATTCTCTTAAGCATATGGTCTTATCTTGACCCAACCACTAAGTCAAGGATTTCTTGACATGGGCTATCCTTGGACTATAGCGGAATTCAAAGCAAAAAGGTTTGTGAGTCCAAGAGTTCTTAACTTTTTAGTCAAAACAAAACACCTAAGAATAATATCAAGTCAATATACTAGAATCTAAAATAATGGTGCTTGTATTTTCAACTTCCTCTAAAGTAAAGTCCACTCTATCTTAGCTATGAATAAATTTAGCTAATCATGACTAATGTAGAACTATCCTTTATCTCTGTATAAATAATATCTCTCAAGTACTTATAATATCAAACTAAATATCACAATAGCACATACATACACAAATGGGTGTTACATTTACCCTTGAACTAAGTTTTCACTTTGTCCTTGGAGTGAAGGTCTCTCTACCTTCTATGATACATCTTCAACTTATCATGGTTAATCTTATCAAAGTGTCTTCATCCCAACTCCTTGAGATCATAGGTGTAATTGCCCCACACCTTCTCCATTCTGAAAGGTCTAAAGTACTTAGGCAAAACCTTCTTTTGCACTCTCTTGAATCAAATGGAATCATACAACATTACCCAATCACCTTCTTTGAAGTGCTCCACCTTTTTCTTGCCTTGCCTCTTTTTATAGCACTCCTTTTGTTTCCTTTGGGCTTGCTTCACTCAAACCATAGAAACTACTCTTGCCTCCTCCAATCCCATGAGTTGATCCTTCCGTGACTTCTTTGTATCACCTCCTTGTGCTTTCCTCAATCTCCTATGAATGCTTTGGAAGGTAGGAAGATTAAAGTGAAGAGACTCAATACCATACACAAAATGAAATGGAGAATATCTAGTGGAAGTTTTCATGGTTGCCCTATACTCCCACCAAACTACATGAATCCTCTTGTCCCAATGATGTTTAGCTCCCTCTATTTTTGCATCTTTGGCCAACATCATGCACAAGATCTGATTGATTCTCTATGCCAAGCCATTGGAATTTGGATTATAGGATATAGTTATTCTATGTATGATAGAGAAATGTCATAGCATAGTTCTAGTGATGCTCGTTGTGAACTCTCCTCCTCTATCAAAAACCAACTCTAAAGGCACCCAAACCTAGTGATAATGCATTCATAAAGAAATCTACCAACTTCATCTATTCTTGTCCCTCAATGATCTAGCCTCAACCCACTTGGTAAGGTAATCAATAATTACCACAATGTTCCAATTTTTCTATTGAGAGGACCTACAAAGTCAATTCCACCCTTCTCAAAAAGTCCTCGGAATGGAACTGATCTAAGAGGAGGAGTGGAAGTAGACATTTTAGTAAAAGCTTGAAAAACATTAAAAGTTTTGTAATAATCAAGAAAATCCTTGAAAATCCTTGAGAATCCCTCTCTGATGGCAACCTGCATCTAGAATGTTGAAGCAGTTATCTTTCTTGCAAAATGTCACTTAGAGACTAAACCTTCATGAAACTCCTTGTTATGAGTAGGATAGATGTCTCCTTACCCATGGCTCTTTGAAGTAGACCATCTACTCCTTGGTGAAAAAGAATATCCTCCACCATTGTGTAAGGTCTAGATCTTGCTACAAGGGCCTTCCTCTCCCTAGCATGCATCCCTTTTGGATAGTTACCACTCGTAACAAAGTCCACAATCTCCTTGTACTCCATTGGAACCTCTTGAGTGATTGAGATTGTCATGAGCTCCTCATCTGGGAAGGAATTATCCACTAGTTCAACTCCATCATGATCATAGGTCTTATAATAGATCAACATTTGCATATTTCTTCCCTAACCTATCCTCAATGATGTAATTATACTCAGATAAGAGTATTATCTACCTTGCTAGCCTCCCTTCTTGTTAAAGATGTAATTTAAAGCATTGTATGTGTGAAAATGATGGCTTTCCCTCCAATCAAGTAGTGTCTAAATTTTTTGAGACCAAAGATCATTGCCAACCCTTCTCTTTCCATGATTGAGTAGTTCTTTTTGGCTAAAACCATCTATCTACTAGCATAAGCTATTGGATGATCATACCCATCTTGGTCCAATTGACGAAGAGTGCATTCTATAGCTACATAAGTACCACTAATGTAGAGGATATAATGCTTACTCCAATCAGGTTTAGCAAGAATTGGAGCCACAAGTGATTGCTTGAGCTCCTCAAAAGCTTTGAGACCCTCCTTGTCCTCCAAAATCACCATGTATTCTACACCCTTCTTCATGTAGATGGTCAATGCATAAGCCTTGTTATAAATAAAAAAGATGAACCTCCTATAGTACCCAACCATCTCCAAGGATTGGCATAACTTTTTCAAGCTTGAAGGGAATTGAAGGTATGAGATTTTCCTCACCTTCTCAAGATCAACTGCTATTCTATTTTTGGAAATAATATGCCCTAAAATTATACCTTCTTCACAACCAAAAATGCATTTCTCTAGGTTGAGTGATGCATTTACTTCACCTAAGTGTTGTAGGAATTTGATCAGGTGCTCAAAGTGCTCCTCCTTGCTCCCATAAACACAAAAGTCATCAATGAAGTCTCTCACAAATTTCCTAATGAAAGATTCAAACACCTTGTTTATGAACCATTGGAATGTAGTTGGAGCATTGCAAAGCCTAAAAGGCATGAACTTGAAAGCATAGGTTCCCTAAGGTGAATATGGTGCTTGTTGATGCCCTGGTCCAATCTTGATTTGATTATTACCACTATAATCATCTCCAAAATTGTACCTCTCATGACTTGCAACCTCCACCAGATCTCATCAATGAATGGCAGACAGTAATAGTCCTTCTTAGTAACAATGTCAAGGTTCTTGTAATCCACACATACCCAAAGCTTGCGATTCTTTTTCTTCACAATCACAATTGGAGATACCCACTCTAAATTCTCCACCTCAAAGATAAATTCAGTCTCCTTGAGCTTATCAATCTCTTTTCTCACAACCAAAGCTATTGGTACGCTAATGCAATGTTGAGTTTAGCAAACTGGTGTTGCATGTGACTCCACCTCTATCTTGTGCTCCTCCAAGGTGACCTCCTTTAGATACTTGTAACTAAAATCAAACACATGGATGAACCTACAAAAAATCTCCTCAATCTCACCTTCTCCTCATTGGTAACATTTGAATCATACTTGAGGATAGATAACCTCCTCTCTATCTCCTCTAGTGTCAATAGTGATTTATCTGGGTCCTTGGAAACCTTTGGCTTAGGTGCAAAATCCATAGCACATAGAGGATACATATTTGAATCAAATTTAGATGCATTCTCCTCTATGGAAGTCTTTTCCTCCATGCTTGTGTCCATATTTGAAGCTCCTTTTGGGAATCAAAAGAGGATGTATCTCAATGTGAAGTGTTGGTGGTGTTAGTTATAGGAATTGTAATTAGATCCAAATTGTACCATAGATCAGTTGTGTGTGTTGTTCTTAACCATGGCCTTCCAAGAAGCAAAATCATAGCTTTAATCCTTCAAGACTTGAAAATTCATGAGATTCTGAACTCCCATAATTGAAATATACCACTTTATCTATCACCTCTACTGGTCAAACTTGTTGCCATGCTCACCACAAATGTTGAAAGTCTAAAGGGTATTATATCCAACTTCTTCATCAACCTCTCTAACATGGCATTCACTATAGATCCTCCATCAACAAGTGCATCCTTGACATTGTGGCCATTTATTCTCACATCAATCTAGAGGTATATTCACAAGCCTCCCATGGTGATGGCTTGGCATCCACTATCCCCATTGATATCGGAACTTTCCCTTTTGATTTCTTCTTCCTCTTACTCCTTCTAGAGCTCGAACCACCTCTAAGCTCCTTTCTTAAGGTAGGATTCAAAGCAATCAGTTGGCCCATTGTGATGTTAGCCTTGTGACTACCAACAGCCTCTAATATATTATAGTTCCATTGTTGCTTTGAGATCAAGAAGTCCTCCATCCCTGACTTCTTCCTTGGAGTCTTTGTTGTTGATGGTGTTGAGGTGCTAGTCCAAGCACTCCTAGTAAACATAGGAGTATCCTTGCTAGGAGCAAATCCTTGAGAGGAGTGTAAATCCTCTACAAAACAAAATTTCTTCTTCTCTTATGCCAAAAGATCAAATGAGGACCTTTGGAGTTTGAGCACTCCTTCTTCTCATACTTTCTCCCAAGCACATTTGTGGATACTTTCCCCTTACCTTAAGTTGGATTAAGATCCACTTGGGTTTCACTATCTCCCTCTTTCCCATCTATTTGCTCCATCATATTGGCTCCTCTTCCTCCATGGTAAATGGAATTTAAGCAATTCCTTTGGATGTGACCTCTTCCTCCACAACCAAAAAATTTCTATCATTGAAATTGTTGGTTGATTGGCCTCCTATAATATGGATAGGTTCCATAACTCCTTGACCCTCTTCTTGCTTTCTGATCCATCTCTCTTTTCTCCCACAGTTGCACTACATTGATGTTGAAATCTGCAAGTTATTATGTGATGGTTTGGAGTGGTTCTTTTGGTAGATGTGCAAGAACCAAAGCAACTACTACTTATGGTGTCTACCACCAAAGTATCAGAAGTTCCACCATACTTGTAGCCTTGAGGAGGATGTACAACCTCCTTCACCACCAAATTACTCTCATCTACTTCTAAAATCTCCTCCATATATATTGCAATCTTGATAACTTCAACCTTTGAAGAAGGTTTTTCATATCTTACCTTGCTTCTAATCTGTGGTCTCAACCCTTCCAAAAATTTCTTGGTCAGCATGGCTCCTATGCCAATCATAGTAGTCTCCACTTCATCACACTCTTCCTCAACACTATACAAAACTTGAACTCTAACTTCTCCACTCTTTCTACATAGACTCTTACTTTCTCTCCATCTCCTTGTTTAAGGAAGGTAACCTCACTCATCAATCTCTCACAACTCTCATTTGGAAGAAAGTTCTCAATGAGTATTGAAGTTAAGCTCTCCCAAGACTCTTCTTGCCCATCTCTCCTCTCTCTCTCTCTTGGCATTTTGACTCATACCATGTAAGGGCTGCATCCTTAAAGAAATCCAATAATAATGAAGCCCACTCATTCTTCCTCCTCTAATTGTTCTCTATGCAAGATCACTTGAAGTCTCTCACAAAGGCCTTCACATCTTCTCCATCCTAACCAAAGAAAACCAAATTTTTCTCCATCTTAGCCCCTCACTATCTTTCAAAAGAATTGATACCCAATAGAATATTAGAACCATATTGATGTAATGTAGCCAGAAGACCTCTTGGATGATCAAAGGAAATATCAAAGGATACTTTGACAACATTGACTTGAATACTTACTTGATATAGGTGCTTGGAAGTGCACACGGATTTAGACCCGGAAAGATCTCCATCTTAGCCCCTCACTATCTTTCAAAAAAATTGACACCCAATGGATTATTAGAACCATATTAATGGAATGTAGCAAGATGACCCCCTGGATGATCAAAGGAAATATCAAAGGATACATTGACAACATTGACTTGAATGCTTACTTGATATGGGTGTCAAGAAATGTCCACGCATTCAGACCCACTTGGTGCTTCTTTTCTCTCAATTTTTTGTTCTTTTCTTTCACTCTATAACTAATAGAGTATATACATGACTAACACCATTTGAGAGTAATCCACCCTAGAGAATGAAAAACTTTCAGGTTGTTCTAAGATTTCTTTAGCAAGATCAAATCCTAGAGTGCATATTAATCAAACCCTCATGGATAGTTTATCCATAAATTGAAAGATTATCTCCATCATTAATCTTGAGAACTAGCTAGTTTCTCTATAGTTATACTAAGATTCTCTCTAAGATCTTTCACCAAAGTTTTAAAAAGTACTATTAATTTACTACACTCATGTCCTTTTGGAAGTCTTTCCACTCCACAAACGTCACACAATTCCTTAGTCTTAGATCTACTCCATCCTAATCTTGGTGAAGAAGGTCCAACATGCAATCCCAAGTCACGTAAGCCTCTCCTTTCCCTCAATCTCTTGCTCTCAAAGGTCAATGGACATGAACTTGCCTTATGTCACCTCTCTCTACATAAAAAATATTTAGAATTACTCTTTTTTCCCAGTAGTGTATGTTTTTGGATCCTCTTAACATTCTCTTCAAATTCTATTCTAAACTCTCTTTTCTTCAAATCAACCTCTACGATCACCTCAAACCCTTGGGGAACCTTGCATAGCTTGAACTTCCAATCTTGGTGACCCTCCATGTTCTCAAGATGAGTCTTAACACTTAAACATGCTTTTTGTTGTTCTCACACTCCTCATGCATGAGATTTCAACTCTCCAAAATTGACCACTCCTCACAATGTCAATAAATTCTCTCAACTTACATGTCAAAATTGTTTGAAATTTTGCACAACTTGATCAAAACTCTAGGGCATCCTTAAAAAAATTTCAGATCTTTTCATCAAGTCATTTGGCCTAGGCATCTTTCTATTCATCACACATATTTAAATTTGGTCCCTAAACCACCCCTTCAATTTAAAAACTTGTAACTTCCTGTGCACTGACTATCTCTCCTTAATTCTTAAGCCAAAAGGTAAGACAATATGCACTTGATTTTATTGGAAAGTTTCAAAAGAATCCAATAAAAAATGAAGAAATGGTAAAATTTGTACAAAATTCTAGGTAGAGTACAATTGCAAGAATAGTTTACCCTACCACCTTCCAGGATTTCTAGCTCAATGAGTGTAGTAGCACTTGAAATGATTTTAAGTGTCCCAAGTAGAAAATAATTCATTCTATCTACTATGAAATTTTCAAATCTAGATCTCACACTTGAGATTTTACCCAAAATCATTGTAATTCACCAAATCTACAATCCACCTCACATAATCTTTCCAAATACTCTCATGTTTATAGTATGTACAATATCATCTTGAAAAATCAAAATGAACTATATTGTACAAAAATGGGTCCAAGTTCTCCAACATAAGTTTAGCTCTCTCTTCTCCTAATGTTCTCTCCAAGTGAGCTCTCATAGCCTCTAATATAGAATTGTATGGGAAATATTATCTTGCCTTTTAGAGAGGTCCCAACAATGGAACCAAAAATGTAAGGTGGCCTGTCTTTCACTTCAAAAAATGTAAGCTGGCCTGTCTTTCACTCAAGATGAAACTCTTGTGGTTAAGAAGGCACCATGGACCTTCTTAGTCCATGGTAGTGCACCATGGACTAAGAAGGCAAGCAACTCCATCATACTCCTCCAAGGTTAACACTCCAAGACTCAAAACCATTGCTCACTAGAGAACTAAATGAGAGAGATAGTTGCAATAGAAAGGATAAAGAATAACTCCTCACCCCTAGTTTATATACTTATGAAAAACTAGTATATAAACCAAAGTTATTAATTACTAAGGTAACTCAAGTTACGAGGCTAAAAGTAAAATAAAGTCTAAAGGAATATCCATACTTATGGGAATATTCTCCTAAGCATATAGTCTTATCTTGACCCAATCACTAAGTCAAGGATTTCTTGACATGGGCTATCCTTGGACTATAGAAGAATCCAAAGCAGAAAAGCTTGTGGGTCCAAGAGTTCTCAACTCTTTCCTCAAAGCCAAACACCTAAGAATAATACCAAGTCAATACACTAGAATCCAAAGTAATGGTGCTCATCTTTTCAACTTCCTCTAATATAAGGTCCTCTCTATCTTAGCTATGACTAAATTTAGCTAATCATGACTAATTTAGAACCATCCTTTATCTCTATATAAGTAATATCTCTCAAGTACTTGTAATACCAAACTAAATATCACAATAGCACATACATGCACAAATGGGTACCAAGCTCTTTATGTTATGCAATCTATTGGTTGGTATAGAGATCTGGTAGCTTTGGCTACAAGGTGGAGTGTTCTTGACCAACATTGGAAGTTGGAACCTATTGCACTACAAGAGGTGATCAAGGAGTAGGTCTCAGGCTACTTATGGCATGTCCTTGGAACCAACATGTATTTTATGTTGTGAATTCTATGTTGGTGTATTGTGAACAAGATATCTCTTTGCTAAGATATCTATCTCATTTAGATATATCATTGCTCAGTATAGTACTAGCTCTTGTAGGCTTGTTGTAGAAGAAGTGGATTGGAAGCATATTAATCACTCCATGCGGTTTGCACATTATGTTTCATGGGCAAGGTTGAAGATAAGGACCATGTATTTCTTGAATGCCTTTGTGAGGAGGAAACCAGAGATAGAATACATATTAGCACTAGAGATTTCTCCACTCTTGCAGATTAAGGCTTTAGAAAAGTACATGATGGAGATCAGTTTACATGGGATCAGCATATTATAGATGGGTGAAGTGCCAGAGGATATTTCCTAGGCTCACATTGCATGTGATTTATATTGTGTTTTTATCTTTTGGACTCTTTGAGTCTTCCGGGCATCATATTTGATTATTTCATCAATAGAAGAGATTCACATACATTGGACTAAATTTCCTCAAACTTAAATAATAGGACAAGTTAGTCATGTGATACTAATATAAGTATGTAGGTTGTATCTAAATAATATCATGACATGGGATCAAATAAAAAGTATACTAGGTCCTTGGATTAATTATGGTATATTCAAAAATTAAAATAACATATATCTATATGTTAAATTAATAATATATTTTTTATTTCAAAGAAAATATTTCTCATAAATTCAATTAAATAAAAAAAATTTCAATGTACTATTTGATACATTTGACTTACTTCCTATGTTTTCATTCTTCTAAAAGATTTAGCTCCTCTTGCGTGTGTTTCACCGTCATAAGTGTTATGAGATTGAGGAAGCCTCAAAATATTCAATATTTTAGACAGATTAATATTTTAGAAAACAAGATATCTAAATAAAATTAGTTTTTCTGTCTTAAGCCCTTTGGATCATTGGTATCATATATCAATGATAATTTTTTCTGTTGGATTACTGTTATTTTCATTTGTCTAAAATCAAACTTGTATTATAATTTTTTATCACTTTAATCCTTCCATAGTTTAATGATTAAGAGGTGTTCTTCACCAAATTAACTACCCTAATACTTTGGATTTTGAAATCTCATATATATATATATATATATATATATATATATGTATATATATATATATATATATTCATATTCATAAGTATTTCTTTTCCAATATTGAACCATCTTTCAAAGTTACTGAATGATTATTATTCTAATTCTTGAAAAAAAATGTATATCAACTCATGATGCAAATGTATAGGAAGTTTTATGTCTCAAGTGTCTTTATAATTGTGACTAAACAGATTTGATACATAGTTACTTGATTAGATGAAGGAAAATTCTAAACTACTATGTATTGAATCCAATGTAAGAATGAAATATTTCTTATATAGAAGTTTAACATTATATTTTGGTCAATGTGGTACAAAAATTATATTGCAAGAGATAAAATTTCATCATATATAGATTTTTAGAGAATCATCTCTCTCATCTTTAATTAGTCGTATATGGCCATATGAACAACAATGTCCATATGAACAACAAAAATGGAAAATAATGACGATTATTCTTAAATTCAAATATACTATAAGCATAACTTTAAAAAACTAAATTAGATAGATCTAAAATATTATATTAAAGGATTTTTATGAAGGTGATTGTATATCTGCTTAATATAGTAAATATAATTTCTGGGTAAAAATTTTAGGATGTAATGTATTCAAATTAAAAAATAAAATTAGCCAGAAATTTTAAAATATAACAGAATTTAAATTTTAGATATGTGTATCACTTTAAAAACTGTAAAAAAGATACATAAGGGGGGCAAAAGGGGGGCAAAAGTAGAAAATTTGAGAGGATAAAGAGGCAAATGTATTTACCCAAAATGGTTTATCTTCTCAAATTTTATCTTCTCTTTATCCTCTCAAATTTTCTACTTTTGCCAAGTAAAGCGCTTCTCTATCAGCCTTGCTTACTTGGGCAAACTGAACACTCAGCCCATATGGTCGTTCAAATTGATAGGGATAAGCAGAAATTCTCTTGCGAAGTGACCGTCCGGTTTGTCTTGTGTTCGGGTCAAAGAATGCCTGTCTTCGATTCTTTGACTATGCAAACTAAAGGGATAGATGCAAACCATGTGAATGAAACATTGGAACTGTGAGAACTGTGAGAGTGAGAGCAGAGAGATGCTGAATTTTCTGTGCTATAGCCAATTTCGTGTCAAAAGTGAATGACAATTCAGTCATCATGTAGAGCTAGCCTTACGTGGTATTAATGAAGAGATGGACAGTTCCTTTGAAATTAGAGGAAACGATATTAAATACTCAAAAAGAAGAGAGATGCTAAATGTATTTTTTGTGTTGTAGCCAATTTCCTGTGAATAATGAGAGTGGCAATTGAGTGAGCTACCATGGCTGAAAGTGAGAGTGAGAGCAAAGAGATGTTGAATGTCTTTTGCACCATAGCCAATTTCTTGTGAAAAGTGAGAGTGGCAATTTAGGAGGATGTCAGGTGGAGCTAGCCCTACGAGATTTTGATCAAGAGATAGATAGTTCGTTTGGAATCAAAGGAAACTATGCAGATTTGAAATAGGTTTTGAATCCAAGGAACTCCAAAAAAAATAGTGGTTGAAAAGTGAGACAAAGAGAGCATATCCTCAAGGGGGGTATATTCCACCAAAGGAGGAGCTTGGAACAGGTAACATTTGAATCTCATGTTCGTAAAAGAGAGAGAACATTACAGTGGATGATCAGCATGGCATGCCATAAATTTTCTTTCCTTCTTACTTCCTGCTTCCTATCAACTAGTCCAAAACCATTCCTTCATGCACTAACAGAAAAGAGTATGTTAGAGAGCATGAGTTTTCAGTCCCAGAATTATACTACTGTCAATTTTGATAGCCATCATGGACTACTTTTGAAAATTATCATAAGCTGCTAGAAGTACTGGCAAATGTATTGCTGTTGTTGTGGGTTTGGTTACTGATTACAGAGTAGTCCAGATGAGCATCTCCGAAATGAGCTTGTTGGCAACCTTTAAGGATACCAATGCTCTTTATTCTCCAAATTGGAGTTCTTTGATGGCATTCAACAACTCAATATCCATTGCGTATATCAATGGTCTTCTTTTGCATACCTCAATTCCTCCTAATTGAACTTTTTCCCTCCCTTTTGAAAATTGATGACCATCCAATGTCCAAGGGAGCTCCTAACAACCTTCTAGTTTCCTATCTTTCTGTTGCACATAAATACTCAATGTCCATAGTAAAAGGAGAGACTACATGAGCCAATGGTGATATAGACCAAATGGAAAGGGAGAGCACACTAAATTGACAAGAGGAAAATGCTATTGTTAAAGCATGAAAACAATTGAATGAGAACATTGGTACTTAGCATAGGAACCACCTTTGTTGAGTTCATTGGTGCGGTCATTGGAGTCATAAGCAACACATTATTAAGGAGGATGAGAAGACAAACATAATGGTGGAGTTGATTTTGGAGGTGGTTTGGAGTTTGTTGGGCCATAGATACACTCATCTCCTCTCATTTCTTATATCTACCCTTTACTTTTTCCTTTCTTTATATTTAGTCCTTCTCTTGTCATCTATTTCTTTTGATATTTGTGTGTTATGCTTGCTATGGCCCACTTTTTGGCCACATAATTTCCACCATGATCTTATATGAGGCCTTATTGAGGATATAAAAGGCCTTCCTTTTGTTGGTATTTTTATGATATTTGTTTTGGATCTTTGCCTTTCAGCTATGTGCTATATTCTATCTCCTTGGTTCCATAAGTATCATCAATAGACTATTTTATGATGGTTCCGTTTTGTTCTCTAGCATGGGTAGCTAGAGGGACTACCATGGGCGATGCTCCTCATCTAGCATCCCATACTCTATATGTGCAACTTGGAAGTAGATCTTGATGTCAACTCTTTCAACATAGTCCCATTGTTGCTTAGGTTCAATTCAATGGTCTCACTTGCATCTCCTTGCCACCACAGTTTGCAAGGAAGGAACCTACCTTACTTGATTCTCCCATGGATTATCCCACACTAGAGCCTCCTCCCTCTACTATGATCCTTCTTCCCTCCAACTTTAAGAGCCACTGTCACTTTAGGATCAGATCCCTCTACTTAGCACTACAAACCTTTCATAACTACAAAGTCAAATCCTTCCCCCTTATTCCATGGACCGTCCACCATTACAGAGCGAGATCCCTCACATGGTGCTCTTAGCATACTCTTACATAGCACTCCATATAGTCTTGGTTAGATTGCCCATGGGTGGGCATTGGTCTAGCACAATACCTAGGGTGAGCCAAATGCATATGGATGAGGGCAAACACTACTACTTTGCCTCCTTCCCTTATATCCTCTTTGTAGACTGATCTTTTGTCTTCAAGCTCCACTAGACTCTTACTCTATGTAATGATATGGAGTTAGAAACATAGTTAGTAGAGGCTAATAAGTTTGTAAATCAAGCCAATATAGCTAAAAGGTAACATATAAAAAATTCTAAAGATGTTTCTACAAGCACCCATGAAGCTTCTTGGTTGAAAGTTACTTTTGTACATTCAAAAGATTTGCTAACTTGTTTAAAAAGTTAATGGCTAGCTTAGCTTGTACAGCAAGTAGAAGGCTTCTAGAAGGAAGCTTCCTTATGAGCTTTTGAAAAGCCTTGTATTTTTTCTTTGTAAATACCAAGGCACAAGCTCATGCTAGATATTTGGAGTTTATCTCAATTGAGAGATTTTATTGTGACCTTCTATTCTAAACTTCTCCCTATAGTCTCACATCCCTTGGACCATGGGGGTTTTGGTGCAAGATTTTCCAGCCGTAAAATACCATTGTATTCGAGGAGTTAAAGATCTTCAAGGAATACCGGATATTCCATTCTCCTATTTCTCTCCTTAGTTTTTTACACTCTAGTTACACTCTCTAGATCCTATTTGGGCATTCTTAGATGGACTTGATATGTATACAAGGATCTCCAATGGATGGTACAATAGCTTGTGGAATCCATGCTCTCCATATTATTGTGAGCTATCTTTGTTGATGACCATGGGAAAGATTTATCTGCATGGACCTTATTAGCCCTCTTCCCACAAGGAACTCTACTCCTTTCAACTCATGGGGATGCATATTGACACCATCAGACCACCTCTAGGATTCATATATTTTTGCAATGACATTGATCTGTAACACCCATTTGTGCATGTGTATGGTATTGTGATATTTAGCTTGGTATTACAAGTACTTGAGAGATATTTTTACATAGAGATAAAGGATGGTTCTACATTAGTCATGATTAGCTAAAGTTAGTCATAGCTAAGATAGAGGGGACCTTACTTTAGAGGAAGTGGAAAAGATGAGCACCACTATTTTGGATTGTAGTGTGTTGAGTTGGTATTATTCCTAGGTTTTTGGCTTTGAGGAAAGAGTTGAGAACTCTTGGGCCCGCAAGCCTTTTTGTTTTGGATTCTTTTTTAGCCCAAGGATAGCCCATGTGAAGGAATCCTTGACTTAGTGGTTAGGTCAAGATAAGATCATATGCTTAGGGGAATATGCCCATGTGAATGGACATTCCTTTCTACTTTTTGACTTTACTTGACTTTTAGCCTAGTAATTTGAGTTACTCCAGTAATTAGTAACTTTGGTATGTAACTATTTCACAAGTATATAAATAAGGGGTGAGGAGGTACTCATCATCCTTTCATTTGCAACTATCTCTCTCTCATTGAGTTCTCTAGTGAGCAATGTCTTGAGTCTTGGAGTGTTAGCCTTGGAGGAGTATGATGGAGTTGGGGTTCCTTGCCTTCTTAGTCCATGGTGCGCCACCATAATAGCCATCAGAGGTTCATCCTTAGTGACAGATAGGCTGGCTCACAGATCAGCACTTCAAGATGAGCATACCATATGAGTATATTTAGAAAGATTGCAAAATCTTCTTGGTCCTACACCTCTCTCCTAGAATATTGTTTCCTTTGTTGCTCCTTAATGTTAGTCTAGGGAGGGAGTACAAACACTATCACACTCCAAACTAGCATATAAAAGACTTAGGTGAGAATTAGGAGAATGGAAGATCCTACTGGAACTTCCAAAAGAAAGAAACTCCAAAAGCCTAGCCTTAGCATGGGATTTGGTATTTTTAGGCAACCTGGTACAAGGCTCCCAAGAGGCTTCTAAGGAAGACTCCTTCTAAAAGTCACATGTCTTGAAGTGCAAGCTAAGCTAGTCATTAACTTGGAGTGCAAGTTAAGCTAACCATTTACTTGGCAGACAAGCTAAGCTAACAATTAAATTTGCATACAATTTACTCAATCCTTAGAAAGTTCCTAGAAGTTCTCATCAAGAGGCTTCATGTATGCCTCTAAAAGTTTCACAAAATTTCCTAGATCTATGCTTCTTCTATCTCCTGTTAGCTTAGGAGGGATTCTTCAGCTGACCAAAAGGAGTAACTAGGTAGCATGTGTAGACCAAAGAATGTTGTCATTTCTAAAAATGTGAAATTAGGTAATTCTTGCAAAGATTGGATACAAGAAAGTCTATTAAATAGTGTCAAGAATTTTGTGTCTCTCTTGAAGTAAGTGATAGGTATGAATATTTTGCCTTCAATGTGGACAAGGACAAGGACCTACTCATATGTGCAAAAAGATTGTGGAAGAGTATATCTAGGCAAGCAATGTGGAAAAATACTCACAATCAATTCAGCAATTTCCAAAGAAACATAACTATAGAAGAGAGAATTGAGGTTAAGATTTCAATGGAGTTTGGGGAGAGTAAGAGTGGAAATAGAGCCAAAGCCATAGACCTTGTTGCAGACTTAGATGATGACTATGGTATACTATGGTATACCACCAAGTAGCAATGAGAGGAAGAGGTCAGGGATGGAGGTTGGGGATAGGATAGACCTTTAAACATAAAGTATTTGAAGGGTGATTAATGGGAGATATATGGGAGAAAGGAGTTCTTGGAGAGTAGAAATATGATGTTTTTGCTCTAGGATTGGTCTTACACCTCACTATTGATAGGAAAAGAAATCTGTCAAGATAAATCCTAAAGGACATAGACCTAAGGGGAAATCTGCATCTTTGGACAAATAAACATTGGTGGCAAGTACTTGGTTATGATGCAATTATAGAAGGAGGACAAAGATTAGATCTTTTAGATAATGGTGAATTTAGTAGAAAACTCATTCAAAGGTCCAAAGGGTTCTAAGCATGGGTGGGATGTTAGTAATTACCAAGACCCACCCCAAAGTGAGGTCATCCTAGCCTTCTAAAAATTTTCAAGCCTAATTGGACCACCTAAATAATAGTAAGCCAAGTACTATTCATTGGAAACATGTTTGCATGAGAACCAATTGATTGGGCTTCATATTGCATCAACAAACCTAACATATGTATCATGCTTTCACTAATAAAGGACCTCATTACTTGATCTCTTTTGTTATCTAGTTTTACATAAGCATGGGTTTATTGGATGAAAATGAGCAAGCAATGTACCTTGAACATCAGATTAGTGAAGATTACTTCCTAAACCAACTAGGAATGTTGACATCCTTGGAAAAGGTAAAGTTGTTGTTTTCAACTTGGAGGGAAGCATTACCTCCTATTTCTACAAGTATTTTTGTTTTCAATTTGGAGGAGGCATTCCCTCCCACATTTACAAGCATTCTTGCTAATCAGATTTGGGTGATGTTTCCTTTCATGGCAAACATTTATGCCCAGGGAAACCCATCCACATCAACATTAACCCTATAGCTACACAAGCTTCCTCTACAGCAACACGTATCCTAGCTCTTGCAATCCCTATAGCTACAATTGCAATGGTATCAATCTCAAGAGAAGAAACAATTTTGTATCTACAAAACAATAGTATTCATAAGGCAAGAAGATTTTCAATCATTCTTATAAATGTTTGAAAATGTCTATATGGCACAAAATATCATGGATGATACTATAGTTGCACAAAAAGATTGGCCAATATTTCATTAGAGTCATGCATTACTAGTTTAGTGTCACATTGTGTCACCATTCTCTAAAAGATCTAATCAAGTTACACAAAGACAAGTTACACATTGATATGAGCTAAAGTACAACAAGAATAAATCTTGCCAAGGTGGAAAGAACAACTCAAGGATAAGATAAGGACAAAATAAAACCATAAAATTGTTTATTTTAAGGTTCCAATATATATTATCAATGATCACACCAACTCTAGATTCTACTATGGCTCTCAATTGGTTTAAGTATGCACTACTTGAGGATATTCAGAAATTTCTCATCTAGAACAAAGTTACTACTCTAGCTCAGGCATTAAAGGAAGCATGATATTGTGCTCAGGCTAGCAAGTGGGAAATGGTCTTATTGGACCCTTGCTCTATAATACCATGATTCAAAGGAAATCTAATGCATAACCCTTATGTTGCTACTCAAGGATTCTAGTAGCCAAATTACTCTAATTACCTGTGCCCACACGTATGCAGTACTTGATCATAGCTCTACTTTGAGAGTTACTCTTCCAAGAGTACAGATGAAGAAACCATGCTGACAAAACCCCTCAGCTAGCTCTAGAAATGTATAGGGCTGAAGTCCCTATGTTTGACACTCTAGCAAAGCAACCACCAACTTCTATCATACATGGCTATGACATCATTGCTTATCTGGCTAATATAAAAGCCAATATCACTATCAAGTAAATTTTTAGAGTTTCCTCTATAGAATGCAAGAAGCTATAGAACTTCCTATTGAAAGAACAGCTTGAAGTGCACTTCAAAGATTTGCTGATTGGGAATGTTCACCTCTAAGGATGTAATCTTATAGACATACCACTGACTTTGACTACATTGTCCTGCATACCTTTGTGGTTACATAATTCAGATGGATCATTATGGGTTCTATGTTAAGGTCTATGACACAAACATTCTATAACAATCCAAGGGAGTGTCATTCTAAATTGTTGCATCAACTCAATATCCTTGGTGAATATAATGATCACGGGTGTTATGGAAACATTGGGATTGAAAGGTACAACAAAGATTTCTACCCTCTTCCAAGTGACCAATGAGAGAAGACATTGCACTCTTGGAGTGTTGTCAATGGTCCTTACACTCATTGATGAGCAGACCCTTTTTGGTCAACTATTGGATGATAGATACTCCTGCTCTGACACAATGTCCACTTTTATTGGGAGTCCTATGGCTGGTGGATGCCATTGTTGTCACCTCTTGGCAGACTGATAAGTTGACATTTAGGAGGAAATGAAATCACACTCTACTTCTAATGTACCCAATAGAACCTATGTCAAGCTTGGATGATGAAGGAAAACAAAATTTTAGCATTGATGGGTGAACATGCTAATAGCAATGACCCAATTATAGATGACATTGCTAATTATTTGTTTATAACCAAAGAAAAGATGAGTGGCCATGCCATGCTTGAGTTAATAAGTGCCACAAAATCACATGGCCTTAGCCCCACTCTTCCACCATGGTTGCAAAATGTTCTTGGCACAAATGCTTCCATGGCTCCCAAGGATGCCTCCTTGGATTTAGAAGATGGCTCTCTTAAATCTGGTGATGGAGCTTTCTTCTAGATAATATTCTCCTTGCTTTACATGCAAGAATATAACTATGCAGCTGCAGCTATATCTTATCTTTAGATCAAAGATGACGTCAATTGTCAAGAATTGGATGAGGAATCCAGTTATCTTAATGGACCTCTCCATGATGATTCTCTTTATCCCTTCTAGAGAAGCAAGGAAGCCTATTGTGTGTAAAGAGGTTGTTCCAACTATTACTATGGATGATAGTTCTCCATCCTAGTAGCTTGAGCTATTTTTGGGACAAGTTCTTACCATCTTTGATAATAGAATGGGGAAGCCCACAAAATGGGTCAAAAAAGAACAATTCTATTAGACAATACTTAAGGATAGATTGCAATGATAGTTTCTAGAGAACCTCCAAAGCAATCATTTGAGACCATCCCTCTCTACTTGTAGGTCGCAGATGAGTTTCATAATCTTGACATCTCATGAACAAATGAGGCACCTAAATATATTAAGATCAACACCAATGTATCAGTCAAAGATTAGCATACCTATCAAGACTTCTTCTAAGAGTTTTGAGATTTTTTTCCTAAGACTACACAAAACTCATGGGTGTTGATCCCTAAACATGCTAACATTATATCTTACTTTATCTTGATGTTGTTCTAGTTAGATCCAAATTGTACAAGTTGAACCCTACCTACTCTTAGAAAGTGTAGGATGAATTGGACAAGCTATTGAAGTGTAGGTTCATCTATCCCATAGGAGAAACCAAATGGGCGTCCCCAATCTTGGTGGTCCTTAAAAAAGGATATGGGAAAGGTACACATCTATATGGACTTGTGGAAGTTGAATGCATAAACTATCCCAGACCTTTCCAATCTCATTCACAAATGCTTCTCATTCATGGATAGGTATTCTACTACCAAATTTTCATTGCTCCAAAAGACCAATACAAGACTAAATTTATCACGGAGTGAGATACTTATGTTTACTGAGCTATGCCTTTCAAGATGCAACATGCTCCAACAACATTCAAACACTACATGATGAATTCCTTTGTTGTGGTAAGGAAGAACATAGAACTATATTTCAATTATATGTGCATGCATAGCCATGGTGCTCCCATTTCTTGAAAATTTGCTTTGGTTGATCAAATCAAGCTTAAGTGCTAGAAAATCACCATGAATAACCTAGTTACTAGGAGAAGTGCCTCAAAAGGAGAAGGTACTTGAAGGAATTTCACAAGAAAGAGGACAGAGAAATAATTGGAGTGGTGTAGGATAATTTCAAGTGATTGGAGGACAAGTAGCACTTGGAAGAATGTAGGATGATCTCAAGTGCCTGAAGAAGGAACAACACATGGAGTGTTGTGGAATCATTTGGAGTGCTTCCAAGAGTTGGAGAGCACTTGGAGTGCCAATGGGTAGAGCTTAGAGTCCAATGTAGAGTGCCACCTTGGCACTCATAATTAAGGGCCACCACAATTTTAACATGCTGTTAGCTCAACCAATATTTTCCAGCAAGGGCCATTACACTTAAGATAACCATTAGCACATGGTGGGCAAGATTTGCACATGGGAGAGTGACAAGAGGAGAATCTTTGACATGTGTGATGG
>OX419759.1:41777713-41810496 GCA_948567375.1 Lunularia cruciata
TCTAGCCAAGAAATCCAAAGTATCCACCCATGAAGTGAAGGAAGCTGCTCCAACCAAGCAACCCAAAGTATCCACTTGAGATGCCTCAAGAAGATAAGAAGTGGTAATTTTGATGGTGGATGAATAAGAAACATCCCAAGCAATACTTGAAATAGAAAATTCTTTGAGATGAACCAATTTGGAGTTATCATTGACAAAAGAATGTGAGGAAGTTTGTATTCCCAATTTTGGATTTTATAGATTCAATTTTCTTGCAATATAAAACACAATGGCCAAAATTCCATGACATCATTCATCTTGTGAAGAAGATACATTGACGATATCATTATATAGCTAACAAAAATTTGTTGGGCGAGAACTTGAATTACATAAAATCAGAGTTGGATGAGTGTTAGAAGGAGAATGAGTAGAAAGCTCAAATGATCATTGAACTCTAGAGCAAGAAGGATTACTTGGATGTGGACCTTGCAAAATCCAAACAAGACTTCCTCAAGATGAAGCAAACAATGGATGCAATCACAAAAGATAATCAAAAGAAGAACCATGAAAACACATGTATCATCATAACTCTCAGTAAGAAACTCAATGTTGCCAAGGAGCAAAGAAGAGAATTGCAACACAAGCTAGACTTGGAAGAACATTTCCAATAGCAATGTAGGGAAAATAGGAAGAATTGGCAACCATAAATACCAATTTGGATGTATTGCAAATTCACATGAGGGGAGAGTCAAAGAAGAGTAGTTATGCAAACACAATCCTTGGCAGCCATTAGGATGGGAAGGATGGAGGCACAACCCAAAACATCAATTGTTGCCTCACAAAGAAATCAACAAGTAGCAAGTAGTATGAGTTGCCGACAAGATCAATGTGTCCAATTAGAAAAGCTCATTATTGAGAATATTGATAATGCCATTGTGGATGAGTGTACCATGCTACTCAAAAATATATTACAATAATTAATTGCTGAAAATCAAAAACACCACAGGCAAAGATTTACTATTTAGTAGATAGAGGACAAACAAAGATCAATAGTAGAAATTTAAGAAAGTGGGAAGTTTGGATCAAGAGAATTAACATGGAAACTGCAATTGATATTGAATAAAGAGGAAGAGGATCTTTAGTAGGAGTAGAAAAATGTAATCAACCAAAATGATTAGTAAGAGGTTTTAGGAAATTTAGTCTTTGGGAGTTAAGTCACAAAAATTTATTAGATTTGTAATGTAACTACCAGATGTATTCACTTATTAAGTTATGCATTCAAAGTGCCTAGCATTAGGTCCATGTAAGAGGTAATTGAAATGAATGATTATGTGGTGTCCATATTTTTACAAAATTTACTCATTTTCAATAATTTCATTTTTTTTGTAAAGATAAGATAGCCTAATTCAATGTATAGAAAGGGAAAGAATTTTAGTCAAGTTGCACTTTTGAGTTATGTTTTATGTTATGTTATTTTATATCTTTTTTATGTTTGTTTAGACAAAGTTACAAGTGGAAAAATTCCAAAGCCAAAGGCACTTGGAAGGAAGAATCCAGAATTAGAAATGACTCCAAAGATTGGTTGGAGTGAGTAACTTTTGCTTGCACATGGTTGCACCAAAGGACTGTACACATATTTGAATTGGCCACCACTTGGTTAAAGAACTTCTGATGCAAAGCTGTTTCACATTCAAAAAAGGTGGGTTGCATTCAAGGGAGAATTTTGGCATTCAACAAAGGCATTGCATGTGGGACAGAGATTGTTTGTGGTTATTTTTCATGTATGGAGAAGTACTCCATACAAGTGCATAACATGTGTAGAGAAGGAGTGCCCAACCAGTTCCTAGCCACCAAATGATTGAAGAATCACTAAAGGCTTCACTCATAAAACAAAGTGGATATTGGCCAATTTTACTTTTCACAAAATGGATTTATTGTCAGCCTTGAGTGGAACTAGAATCCTCCAAGTGTTTGCAATCTTCACAATCTTTCCTAGTTTCAAGCCAAACCCCATTTGCCTTCATTCCTAACACTTCCCTTGAGAGACAAGATGGTATTCACCTAGAAAAGTTTGAGGAAGATCCCCAAACCTATTCTCAGAAATCCCATAGTACACAAGTGGGCAGTTTATTGTAGAAGAGAGGTGATTCATAGCAAGCACTTTGTTTCTTCCCATGGGATTGGAAGTTGAGTGACTTTGAAATCATTCATTCATGAGAGAGAGAACCATCAGGGACTTGAGAGGGAACCCACTCAACTAAAGAGAGGAAAATGGAGAAATGTGTTGGAACCCATTGTAAGACCACCAAGAGCAATGACCATCAACTCAAAGTTTTCAAATAAGGCATCTATGGACAGGCCAAAGCCAAATGGAGAGCAAGAGAATGGAGCCAAAGAAAAAGGAGAAAGTCTCCATTGGTTTGGAGTACCACCAAGCCCTGCTCAAGAACCAAAGTTGCCAAAAGGAGAACTAGAAGGAGAGAAAGAACAAACAATGCCAAAATTTCAGCCAAAGGAGCACAAAGAAGAAGAAGTCTAAATTGAGGCTAAAGTTCAAGAATAGGAAGAAGCCAAAGGCCCTCCTCCATAAGTGTTAGCTAAAGATAAGGGCAATGAAATTCAAGGAACTATAGCATAGACAAAGGAGGAAGCATATTTTGTGATACATTTGGTTTGGGCAATGTTACAACTGATGGAGGTTATTATTCCCCAATATTAGGAGAAGAATCAAGAGATTGTAGATTATACAACCCTAGTGCACAACATGCAAAAAGAAGTCTACTCCAAAGAAGGCCAAGGAAGTGAAGGCAAGGGATTGGAGAGTCAAGGCCCAAGATTGGTACACAGAAGAAACATAGAAGGTGAACTCCTTGATGCAATATCTTTTTGAAGTAAGGGGACCAAATGCCTCATCCATTTTAGTGCAAAAGGAGCTAGAGAAGAAATTGGAGCAAGTGCAATTGAAACTAGGTACGCTGCAGATGGAGAAGAAGGAGATGTAGCTAAGTTATGAAGACCAATTGTGAGCTAGAGAAGAAGAAGTGGTGAACATTTGGAGTGATTAGGAAATAGCAAACCAAGACCGTGACCTTGGAGCTACAAATGAACAAGTATTGCAAGGAAGTGGCCATGTTGTTGGAACATCAACCAAAAGAGTTATAGAAGGAGATGGAGAAAGAAGTGGACAGACTTGAATGCATGAGGTACTATAAGAGGATGTAAGAACAATGAACTAGCACTTGGAGGAATCAAAGCTGAAGACTATTCAGAAATTAAAAAAAGTGTGGGACTAATTCTTGGACATTTATGAAGAAGGAGAGAGAAGGGGGTGCCCTAAAGACAAAGATCCATGAGCTGAAATTCCTTGCTCATAAATTAGAAGGGTGACCATATGAGAAGGAGAAAATGGCCCTGAGCCTACACTTTGGCTGAAAGAGCATTTGGACCAAAAGTTAACCAAAGTATACAATACCTACCTATTGAAGATAATCGGGTACAAGGAGCAGACCAAGGAGGCTCTTAGGCAACTCGAGGAGGAAGGCAATTATTTGCAGTAGAGTGTCATGCAAATAATCATTCACCTTGTTTAAGGAGGAACCATCATGTTAAATAAATCCCAAAATTTCTTTGTTATACCTATTTGTAACTAGAGATAGTCTAGGAAGAATGACTTTAGTGCTATAGCAAACTTCACTGTTAAAAGAGTTTGTTGTAGACTATAAGATAGGAAGCAAACCATAGGACTTTCTAATTATGATCCAAGAAGAATGCCTTTGGGTTTGTTCAAAAATTCATGGCAGAGTACCACTTTGGAGTTGTAAGTCCACGGAATAACAATTTGAAATTAACTTTGGAGAAGATTTTATACCTTCCATGACACATGGAAAAGCTTAATTAGTTGATCAAATTAAGAAAAGATAGAGTTTAACTCCTAAGTTAGAGATAAGAAACCACTAAGTCCCTTTAGGGAAAAGTAGGAAATTAAATATAAGGCTTTGGCTTGATAATTCTAGTCATTAGAAAATCACTTAGTTCATTTACCATCCATCTTTTGCATAGAACCAAAGTCTACTCACTTTGTCTCAAATATTGATGAATCTCTATGCTGAGTAGTGGTGAGGAATTTTATAGTAGAATCCCAAGTGCTTGAGTATAAGCAATGGATTTGCACTTGATCAGGATTTTTAGTTCCTAAGGGAGCCAAAGGAGTGAACCAATGTTTAAGGAATCAAGTTGGATTTTAAGTATTGGGAGTATCACAAAATCAAAAAGCAAAGGCATTTGGGTAACTAGAAGATACCTTTAGGGTCATACCTTCTAGGAAAGGTAGTACATGCCTCCGGATTTTATGTCTTTAGGGCAAAGTGAACCATCACCTTTAGGAGTAACTTTAATTATATTTGTAATGAAAGCAATTGTTCAAAAATGACTTAAATAACATAATACAAGATAGATTATTATGTTTTTGGCAAAGTTTAAAGTTTGTGCCACTTCCCTTTATTGCAACTTTTTAAGTCATAAGTTTGTACTAGATGACTTTAAGAACAACAAAGGTAGCTTTTGGGTTCATCTTAACTTTGGATTCTTTGTGCTTCATAGTCAATGTAGTTTACTTAAAGGTTTCATCCAAGAAAACTTGTATATCTTTTCCAACTTGATCATTTGACCTAGTGTATCATGATCTCAATCCTTGGCAACAACACAAAGTTTCAAAGACATCCTTCTAGAAACCAAGCCATTGCTTGAGCATAAAATTATCCCAAGGTAGCACCTTACTTAGGCACCCAAATCAAAAGACATTGCAACCTTTCCATATAATCATGCAACTTCTTGTTCTACTCTCATTCCAAACTATCAAGTGTGGCAAAGAAATTTTCCTCGTAATCTAGATCTCAAAAGTGTTCAAGGAATTAAACCTTAATTGTTGGCCAATCTTATACATTCACACAAGTCTGACTTACTTTTGTGCACCAGCTCAAGTTTCAAAGTTGGTCAACTTTTGCATCTTCTTTATTAGCCATGTTAATGCACTCAAACTCCTTCACGAAGGCATCAAAATCATTATCTTTGTCTTTCCCCCTTGAATTTTGGTAACTTTGACATGTGAATGAGGCGTGGTTTGCCATTTATGTGTGGAAAAAGGCCAATTAGGAATAAAGACCCTTGCAGGCAAGTAAAAAAAATCCCAATCTAGAAAACTTTCTTGGCTTATTGTTAAGGAAGCAATACACTTGGGTTTGGACCTTTGGAGTCATCTAAGCTACAAATTGTAAGCTTGACTTCCAATAAAAAATTTTACTCCAGGTCTTTGGTGAAGAGTTCTTGGGGCATCAATAGTAAATGCTCCGCTTCAATGTCGAACCCAAGGGATATATACATTGAAGGCAATTGGAGTACTCCTCTTCAAAGCTGCTGGGAAAAAGCCTCCTCTTCTCTACTTTAAAAACTGTCTTCCTCTATCACAATGGGCTGCAGAGTTGTAGCTGGAGGAGCCGGGGTTTTAAACAATAGATTGGTGATATTCTTGAGTTTGAATTTGCCTTGCTACAAAGATAGACATCAAACAGTCAATTCAGTATCTATTACTATTTTTCTCTCAAGTTGATGAACTTTCCTTGAGCTTCTCCTCATTGGTTTTGCATCTCTAAGCTTCATGCTTCTAATTTCCCTTGAATGTTCACAGATCACAAGGGGTTTGAATGTCTCAAAGCACTTGTTTCCATGATGACATTCATTCCCTTATCGAATTTCACTTCTAGCCAATCCAAGGAATGTATTTCAGATAGTGGTGCCAAAAAGCATGTGACAATCCAATGTTGACTTACAAATAGTACAAAATGTTAAGAACATGTCATTCTTTTGAGGATATGTGTAAAAAGTGACTAAAAATGAAGAGAAGTCCCACAATTTCATTATTTATTTATTATTTATTATTTAACCTCTTGAGTAGAAACCACTCCCAAAAGAATGTAGTGTCACACCTTGTAGCACACAACAAAAAGAGAAAACTAAAATCACTTTCTATGTTGTTGTAGTATAGTGGTAAGTATTCTTGCCTATCACATAGTTACCCAGGTTCAATCCCTGGCAGTGGTGCCAAAAGGCATATGACAGCCTAGTGGCAATGTACTAGTAGTAAAAAATATGAAGAACAAGTTTATGACTATAAATAAAGTCAAATATGATATATATGAGTCATATTTGACTTTTTTCAAGTCAAATATGCCTATAAATAAAAGGAAGTCTCACAATATCTTCATTTAATTATTATTTCTTGTTTTGTTTATTATTGGTTTTTAACCTCTTAAGTAGAAGCCACTCCCAAGTGATTGAGATTCAATTGTTGGCAGTGGTGCTAAAAGGCATGTGAGAGCCTAGGAGCAAAATGCTGATAGTAAAAATGATAAGAATAAGTTGTTCCCTTGAGGATATGAGTCAAAAATGACTTAAAAACATAATACAAGATAGATTATTATGTTTTTGGCTTGAAACTAGATTTTAAGTTTTCCATGTTTCATGGCAAAGATAGCTGCTAGTAATTGTGAGGAGGGACCCAAAGTAATGGGGAAGAGAGTGAATCCAACTCAATGGACCAAGTTGGATTGGAAGTTAGTCTTGGGGAAGGAAGCAAGAGATGTGGCCAAAGTGACCTTCAATTGGAAGTTTGAAGCTTTGGAAGGGACCGTAGAAGTAAGAAACTCTTTCTTTGCTCTGCAGACCAACAATGGTTACAAGGTGGATTCCTATTGGGACCCAATAAAGTAAAGCATTTTTGGGGCAATGATGGTATTTTTCAAGCTGGAATGAACTACCTATGTAACCATGTAGTAGGCGGTGTTCTTCCAACAAATGTTTGCAAGAGAGAGGATGAATTGGGCAAAATGCTTCCATCACAAGACAAGGCAAATGACAGTTAATTGGAGGACAAAGATATTGCCTCACTACTTCATACCATTTGCAGCACATTTCTACCTCAAGCTAAACTTGATGACAACGGAAGAGAAGCATAGAATGGTCTCACATTTCCGTCCTGATCTACATCATGAAGCAAATGACAAGGAGTAACGATATATCTTGAAACTTTGGTCGAGTGATGAACATTTTGCTAGGATAGGACAAAAGAAGATCATGGCGGGGACAACTCCCAAGACAAAGAAGTGGAGTAAACCCAAAGGAGTAGTGTTACCTCTCCAACCATGAAAGACAAGAACACTAAACTCAAGGAGGGAGGTAGTGGCAATGGACCTATCTTCGAGAATAAAGCCGAAAGGTGAGGCAAAGTCTCAAGGAGAAGGCTCAAAAGAAGAAGAACTCACATTGTAGAGTAAGGAGTCTAGCAATGAAAGTGAAGGTGAGCCAGAAGTTTAGCAGTCAATGGATGCAAGGGCAGGAGAAGATGATGAGGAGTTCTATGCGGTGATTGATTATATGGAAGGAGGAGATGTTCCTTGTTTGGAGTTACCTACAAAGAAGATGGACAAAGAGCAAAAGAAGGTGGTCTAGAAGGGAGTAAGGTTAAGGAGAGGACTACAAGTTGTTATTGTTGGTCTAAGGTAAGTGAAGGAGGATAAAGAGAGCTTGGAAGAGATGACTTTGCAAGTGAGAAGATTGTGAGTATAGGGTAAGGCACCTGTTGAAGAAGCACCGATAGAAGCAAAGTACAAAGACTAAGAAGATGCATGAGATTTTAGTAGGGTAGTGTACCTATCAAAGATTGTGTGTTTGTTGTTGTTGTAGTTGAAGCAGAAGAAGGAGAAGATATAGAAAGATCTCTAGAAGTGAAGAATGAGTTGCATGTGATGAAGTATCTGATAGAAGAAGCATGAGAATTGAAGGAGAGGTTAACCCAAAGGGAAGAAGAAGCCAAAGGACTTTAGGTGGATGCAATATTAAATAAGAAGACTTTATAGAACTTGCAAGAGAGTTTTGAGAAGCAAGGAAAAGACCTTGATTGTCAAGCCAAAGAGTTGAAGAACTAGAAGACAACAATCAAGAAGATGAAAGGCAAAGTGGGAGAACCTCGCATTGAAGTCATACATTCAAAGGCCATCACAGCAATAATGGAGCAAGAGCTAGAGAGCTTAAGGTTGAAGGCGGTAGAGAAAGATCAAGCATGGCAGCAGGAATTGATGATAAGGCATTAGGAGGAAGAAAGACTATGGGGTCTGGTAAGAAGTACAAACAACTAGACTGCACAATATGCAAAGCAGAAGAAGATGTTGCCGGCTAAATATGAAGATGAGTTGAAGATGTATCATGACAAGTTGAAGGTGGAGCACACTTTTGGGTATACATTGGAATTGATCTGAGAGATTGTTGGGAGAATGAGTGTGACGTTGAGCACAAAAGCAAAAGGGAAGTTGGACAATGCAAGACTATACAAATTGAAGTTGCTTGTGCAAGAAACTTGGAAGAGGAAGGCAAAGGATGTGGACATGAATAGTTTGTTAATTTGCTTGAGAGATTGTGTAGACAGAAAGATGTTGGATGTAGGAGACGATGTTAGTCATAGATTAGATTTAGTGATGTCAGATTTAGACAAAATTTGGAGTAGTATGAAAGAAGAAGTTAAGTCCAAAATCATAGAGGTAGGAGTGCGGTGTCTTTGGGTGAGTTACATGATGCATTAGAGGAGAGTGGGTTGAATAATAAGGGGTAGATAGAGTACCCATGTATTCAATTGCAGTTCAGCCCAAAGAGATAATAGAAATAATGGATGAAGAAGTAGTATTAGATAGACCCAAAGCAAGAGAAGGGATTGCAAGAACCTTGGATTTGGAAGCCAAAGTTGAAGTTGACATTGGACTAGAGTTGTAATAGTTTTGAGATTTGAAGAGGTAGATATGAAGAGGTGGTTTGTCATTTTGGATCTACAAGTTGGTAAAGTTGTTATAGAATGGTAGTTTAGTTAAGCAATTGTCAAAATGCTCTGCCTATTTAAAGGAGACATTTGCAGTGAGTTGTTATTTAGTATTGAAATTCTGAAGTTGAGTAAAGCAAAGTGCTATAACTCAATGCTTTTAGCTTAATTTCAAGTGTCAATCCTATGTGTGTGTTTGTAAGTGTTTGGAGAAATTTGAAGCGCAAGTCAATGAGTTTGTTGGATGTTGGATTCAATAGTGTTGATTTCATTTTGTGTGTTTGATCCTAAGTGAATAGCAATCAAAGCAACACCTTGACAGATCTGTGAGGAATTGTAGTGTTGGTAGTATTTTGCATTGGTGAGTGCAACACTTTGGTTGATGCAAAGCAATTTTGATCAAGGAAGTTGTGCTTTCAGTGGAGGGGTGGAACACAATTCCAAGGCAAAGTCATTTTGTAGGAAAGTAGCCTTCTTTGGAAGAGTCTAAATCCTCACAATCAAGATTTGTCTGGAAAGTATTGCCTGAATTGTGATTATGGGTGTGATCATTTGTGACAAGAGTTGTTGTTAAGCGCTTGTTACTCTCTTTAGGGTGTGGTTTCTACCTAAGAGATTAAAGGTGAACTCCAGAAGGACTAAATTGTTACTTTACTTTGTATTTGACCATTTTTGAATTGTATCTCTGTGGGAACAAACTATTACTTGCTGATTACCGCAAAAGTGATACTTGTTGGGTTATCATAGCACTACTTAGAGCAAGTCATGTAAGTCATGTAGAGGGCATTGTTAACCTAGACAATTATAAGAAGTTGATTGGAAAAGAGAAAGTCTTGAAGATATCCAAGCATGTACCACGAGAGGAACTTGTAGCATTTGCATCATTATTTTGAGAATATCATGATGTCTTCACTTGGAAGATTGAGCAAATGCTAAGCATTTTGTGTCAATTTGATGAGCACAACGTTGATTTGGAAGAAAGATCAGTGCTTAAATGAGTACAAGGAGCAGACCAAGAGGTTTTTAGCAGCTCAAGAGCAAGGGAAATTCTTTGCAATAGAGTATTGAGCTGAAGATCATTCACCTCTTTGAAGGAGGAACCATCATGTTAAAATAATCCCAATATTTCTTAGTTATACCCATTCATAGCTAGAGAGAGTCTAGGAAGAATGAATTTGGTGCTACACCAAACTTCATTGTTAAGGAAGTTCTTTGTAGATTATAAGATAAGAAGTAAACTAAAGGACTTTGGCCTTGTATTTATGATCCAAGAAGAATGCCTTTGGATTTATATAGAACTTCTTGGCCAAGTACCATTTTGGAGTTGTAAGTTTGGGGATTAGCATATTTGAAAGTCTTCATATTAATATAAGATACCACCTCTTCTCCCACCCTCTTAGATACTTAGACATATATGAATACCTCTTAGACCTTTTAACACACCAATCATCTTCATTCAAGCGTCATTAGACTCATATTCATGGTTTCACTCTCTTGATCATGTTTAGACATTTTTCTCCAATTTTCCCATCTTTTATTAGCCATCATACCTAGGCCATGTATGTGTACAAGGATTACCATGCCTTTATACCACAAAGATTCCATGCTCTCTATATTACTATGAGTTGTCTTTGAAGATAATCAATGGAGAGATGCTATTACTTGGACCTCACCAAAACTCTTTTGGTAGAGGACTCTAGTCCTTCCAATCCATCAAGATATGAAGAGACTGTTTCTAGGATTCATAAGTGTGTAAAAAGAGATTGGCTATCCCTAATATGAGTATACCATATGGTCCTTGGCAACAATCAAAAGACTCATGGAGTCTCCACAATTCCATAGTCTACTTCCAGAATATTATTATCTTTGTTAGTTCTTGATATTAGCCAAGTGATTGAGTTTAGACTAAGAATTAACACCCTCTAGACTAGCCCTCTTCTCCACTAGCACTTTTTTTGCTTTATAGAATCTCCATCTACCTACCACTTATGACCTTCCTTCCGTCATGAATTTCATCCAAGTGAGGAACTATAACTAATAGAGTCCTTCTTTGCTTATGTAAAAGTCCAAGATAGAGGAGAGAAATAGGAGAATGGAAGATCACATTGGGACACTTGAATGCAGGTAAACTCCAAATCCCTAGCATGAGTTTTGGCTCTTTTATTTATGGGGATCCTACAAGGCTCTTGAGAAGCTTCTCAAGAAGCTTTCTTGAGCCGCTTTCTTGGAGTGCAAGCCAAGTTAATCGAGAAGCTTCTCAAGAAGCTTCCTTCTAGAAGCCGCTTACTTGGCTTGCAAGCTAAGCTAGTTGGAAGCTTCTAGAATCTTCATTCTAGAAGCTACCTACTTTGGGTGCAAGCTAAGCTAGATACTTCTAGAATATTCTAGGCTAATTTGTCTTATCTGCTACTTTGTCTATAAACTTCATATTGTTACATGTTCCCCCACCACTAGTTGGTGACATCCTTGTTGCCAATGAAGCTTTGAACTCTTGGATGACTAGTTCTGCATTTTAGAGATGAGAAAGAGGTTCCCATGTAGCATCATGAAGGGTATACCCTTTCCAAAGGACCTTGTACTCCATATGTTGTTGACAACCTCTTTGAATGTGGTGATGCGCAAGGATATAATCAACTTGTACTCCTCATGATCATTGATAGGAATAGGAGGAGGAGGAGGTTGAACTCAAGAGGAAAAAGAAGAGGGATTAGGAACAAAGGGTTTCAACTTGGAAACATGAAAGACAAGATGGATGCACATATGACAAGGCAAGGCAAGTTGATAAGCAACAAGAGAGACAATTTGAGTGACATCAAAGAGTCCTATCCAATTAGGGGTAAGTTTACAAATTTGGGTATCAAGTGGGAGAGAGAGGTTATTGGATGCAAGCATGACCTTATCACCACCTTGAAAGCTAAGATCACAATGATGGTGATCCGCATATTGTTTCTACCAATTTTGAGCAACAAGGAGATGAGATTTTGCTTGTTGGAGGGATCAAGAGATGGTGCTCAAGAAGGTAGAAGTATGAGGAACATGAGATGGAGGAGGAGCAAGAAGGGAATCTAGAACAAGTGGGTCTTGGCCAAAATTGAGAAAAAAAGGAGAGAATCAAGTGCTTACCTGTTTAGAATCACTATATATGAACTCTACAACTACAAGACATTTATCCAAATTGTTATGGTGCATGTTGACAAAGGCATGAAGGATATCTTCCAAGGTGCAATTTGTATGTTTAGTTTGTTCATCAATTTGAGGATGATAGACCGTGGACAAAGCAAGCTTGGTGCCAAGTATCTAGAAGAGTGCTTGCTTAAACTTTCCAATGAAATGAGGATCACGGTTGGAGATGAGTACATGCAACATCCCATGATGTGTGAATACATTATTGAAGTAGATTTGCTCCAAGGTTGGAGCATCCATAGTATCAACCATTGGTGCCAAATGGATTTGTTTACTAACCTTATTCACAAACACCACAATTGTTGCGTGACCTTGCTTTGTCTTGGGCAAGGAGGTGATGAGATTTAAGCTCACATGTTCCCAACAAGTAGATGGAATGGGGAGTGGTTGAAGGAGCTCACTTGGTTTCTGGTTATCAGCTTTGTTGTGTTGGCAACTCTCACACAAACAAACAAGCTTCCGAACATCTCATGCCATGTTGTGCCACCACCATTGGCATTGGAGGGTACCCAAGGTCTTTTCCACACCCATGTGACTAGCAATTGGTAAATCATGGGCTTCTTGAAGATGCACAAGTTGGAGATCACCTTTGGCTGGAACATAGATCCGGTCCTCATGGAATAGAATGCCTTCCTTGAAGGAGAAGGTGTTGTACTCCTTGTCATATGTTGTTAGACAACCTTGTACCATTTGGAAGAAGAGATCTTGTTGTAGAGATAACCAAAACTCATTTTGGACCTTGGAGTCAATTGACACCGTCGTTATTGCCACCGTGATGAGAGGAAGAGACTTCAAATCAGGTTGTCACGATAAAGCATCAAGGATGACATGGAACCAACTTGGCTTGTACTCAATTTTGATATCAAACAATTGGAATTGCTCCTCTCATCAATAATGTTGACTCTTCATATGTTCTATGTGTAAGGTCTGCAACAATAGTTTGTGATCAGTTTGCATGATCACTTGTTTTTCCAAGAGATAATGCCTCCATACCTTGGTGGTATATACCATTGCAAGTTGTTTCCAATCTTGAGCAGAGTAATTTTGTTTAGTTCTATTTAGTCGGCAAGATACAAAGGCAATGGGATGTAGGCCATTTGGGAATTCCTATTGCAACACAACTCCAATTGCAAAGTAAGAAGCATCAAAATCAACCACACAAGGTAGTTGAGGATCATATAGTTGAAGTATGGGTCTTGAAGACACCATATGTTTCAACTTCTGGAATGCTTCTTTGTGCTTGGTGGTCCACTAGAAGCTTGAGTTCTTCCCCAAGAGGTCAGTCAATGGTGTAGCCATATGATCATAATAGTAGATGAACCGTCGGTAAAAACTGGCCAATCCATTAATGCCCTTAGTTCTATAGCATCCTTTGGAGTAGGCCAATCAATAATGGGCTTGATTTTCTCCTCTTCCATCTTGATCCCCTCTTATGAGATCTTGTGACCCAAGAAGATAACTTCCTTCTGCCAAAAGGCACACTTCAACTTCTTGCAATAAAATTTCCATTATCTTAGTTGTCTTAGGACTCCTCGCATGTGATTCACATGTTCTATCTCTATCTTGCTATAGCTTAAGATATCATCCAAGAACACCAACATGTATCGATCCAATAGTCCATCCAACACCCAATGCATCTAATCCATGAAGACTATTGGAGCATTTGTGAGCCAAAAAGGTAGAACTCTCTACTCAAAATGCGTATACCTTGTGCAAAAGGTAGTCTTTTGCTCATCCTCTCTATCAATGGGGATTTGCCAATAGCCATTCCAAAAATCCAACTTGGAAAAGTATTGTGCTCCACTTGATTGATCAAGCAAGTTATCAATTTGAGACAAGGGATATGCATTCTTCATTGTTTGCTTATTGAGCACATGGTAATCAATACAGAAACAAAGTCCTCCATCCTTCTTTGGAACAAATAGTACCAGTGCTCCCCAAGGAGAGGTACTATGTCATATGAATCCTTCTCCAACAACTCCGTAAGTATTATTTGCAACTCCTCCAACTTCTTTGGTGAGAGCCAATAGATTGGTCTACTCATTGGAGTACTCCTTGGAAATAACTTAATCTTGAAGGCGTATCATGGTCAGAGGGTAATCCCTTTGGCAGATCATCCAAAAACACATTTGCAAACTCTTGAACTATCTGATCAACCATTGCTTGATGAGGCTCTTGGCCCTCCTCAGATTGTCCTTGAGCAATTGGCTTGATCCACACCATGAAAACAACTTATCTTTCTCCAAAGCTTGCTCTATGGCTGCTTCACTAACAAACTTCCCATTTAGGGACTCATCTTTCTTCAAAGCTTGCTTTATGGCTGCCTTCTTGGCAAACTTCCCTTTTGGGGACTCATCTCCTTCAAGGCTTGCTTTATGGCTACCTTCTTTACAAACTTCCCATCTTGGGACGGACTATTCTTAGGTATCTTACTCAAAGGTGCCAAACAACCTAATCAGAAACTCCTACCTTGGTGTTGTACTTGAATTTTTCATTGGATCCAATCAAATTAAACTTTATGATGTTCAAGCCAAGGTAGTCCTAGAATGATATTTTAGTGTAGAGGTGCCACTACAAACCTCATACACACCAAATACTCCTTCCCAATCTTGAAGGTAACAAGATGTGAGGTACGGAATGCAGAACCCTTTTACCATCCGCCATCATCAATCTACTTCCAATTATTGACTTGATAGGAATACCCAATCCTTTTACTAATTGCATAGACATGCAATTCTTTGAACTTTCAAAATCAACCAAAATCCTACAACCCCAATTAGATATCGTACCTTGCAAGTGAAGCAAACTTGCATAGGTTGAGCCTTCAATCTCATTGAAACTAATCAAGCTCCCAATAGGTAGCTTGAAATCTCCTACAGGAATTCCTCATTTCCCTTGATCATTTGCTCCACAAACTCTATTTGGGCAACTTGTCGAGGTCACTCATTCCTAAGTGGACATTCCACAATGCAATGTCCAACTTGGCAACAACCAACATTTTTTCGTAATCTTTCTTTATCCGTTGTACCAAGTGGTCTCCATTAGATAGCATCAATCTCCATTGGTGCCTGTTCCTCCACTCATGCATAATGTACTGGTAAGCTTTGTGTAGGTCAAGGTCTATAACACCCATTTGTGCATATGTGTGGTATTATGATATTTAGCTTAGTATTCCAAATACTTGAGAGATATTATTTATATAGAGATAAATGATGGTTCTATATTAGTCATAATTAGCTACAGTTAGTCATAGCTAAGATAGAGGGGACCTTACTTTAGAGAAAATAGGAAAGATGAGCATCACTATTTTGGATTCTAGTGTGTTGACTTGGTATTATTCCTAAGTGTTTGGCTTTGAGGAAAGAGTTGAGAACTCTTGGGCTCGCAAGCCTTTTTGTTTTGGATTCTTTTATAGTCCAAGGATAGCCCATGTGAAGGAATCTTTGACTTAATAGTTGGGTCAAGATAAGATCACATGCTTAGTGAAATATGCCCATGTGGATGGATATTCCTTTAGCTTTTTGACTTTATTTGACTTTTAGCCTAGTAACTTAAGTTACTCCAGTATTTAATAACTTTGGTATGTAACTATTTCACAAGTATATAAACTAGGGGTGATGAGGTACTCATCATCCTTTCATTTGCAAATATCTCTATCTCATTGAGTTCTTTAGTGAACAATGTCTTGAGTCTTGTAGTGTTAGCCTTGGACAAGTATGATGGAGTTAGGGTTCCTTGCATTCTTAGTCCATGGTGCATTACCATAATAGCCATCAGAGGTTCATCTTGAGTGAGAGACAGGCCGGCTCACATTTTTGGTTATGTTGCTATGACCTCTCTAGAAGGCAAGATAATATTCTGCATTGAATTCTACATTAGGCAAAAGGAGGCTATGAAAGTTCATTTGGAGAGAACAATAGGGGAGGAGAGAGTTGAACTTATGTTAGAGAACCAAGACTCATTTGTATACCTTGTAGTTCATTATGATGTCTTTGAGGTGATTTTGTACATCTTGTACACATGAGAGGATTTGGAGAGATTGTGTGAGGTGGATTGTAGATTTTGGGAATTATGATGTCTTTGAGGTGATTTTTTACATCTTGTACACATGAGAGGATTTGGAGAGATTGTGTGAGGTGGATTGCAGATTTTGGGAATTATTATGTCTTTGAGGTGATTTTGTACATCTTGTACACATGAGAGGATTTGGAGAGATTGTGTGAGGTGGATTGCAGATTTTGGTGATTTTGGGCAAAATCTCAAGTTTGAGATCTGGACTTGAAATTTCTAAACATGATAGTTTGGGTTATCTTTCAGTTAGCACACTTGAAATTATAGTGAAAGCTACTATGTGCAGTGAGCTAGAAGTTTTGGAAGTTGATAGGGTAAACTGCTTCCGCAACTGCATGCTCTTTGGATAATTGTACAATTCTACCATTTCTTCAATTTTTTGTGGATTGTTCTGAAAATTTCAAGAAAATTCAATGCATTATAAATACTTTTTGACACAAAAATTAGAGAGATATCATTATTTTGCAAGGAGTTATGAGTTTTTAAAGTGAGGGGGTGGTTTTCAAACCAAATCTGAAATATGTGTGTTGAATAGAAAGGTGCATAGACCAAATGGCTCATTAAAAAGATCTGAAATTCTGCAGGGAGGTACACCCTTAAGTTTTGATCAAGTGTGAAAAATTTTAGAGGATTTTTACATACCAGTTGAGATATTTGAGTGACATTGTGAGGAAAGGTCAATTCTGTAGAGTTTAGATCTCATGCATGAGGAGTGTGAGAGCAACAAAAAGCATGTTTAAGTGTTTAGACTCATCTTGGGAACATGGAGGGTCACCAAGAGTGGAAATTGAGGCTATGCAAGGTTCCCCAAGGGTTTGAGGTGATTGTAGTGGTGGATTTGAGGAAAAAAGAGTTTAGAATAGAATTTGAAGAGAGTGTTGAGAGGATACAAAAACCTACACTACTTGGAAGAAAGGGTGAGTCTAAGTGCTTTCTATGTGGAGAGAAGGGACATAAGGCAAGTTCATGTCCATTGAATTTTGAGAGCAAGAGATTGAGGGAAAGGAGAGGCTTACTTGACTTGGGTTTGCATGTTGGACCTTCTTCACCAAGATCGGGATGGAGAAGATCTAAGACCAAGGAGTTGTGTCAGGTTTGTAGAGTGGAAGGACTTCCAAAAGGACATGAGTGTAGTGGAGTAGAAGCACTCTTGGAAACTTTGGTGAAAGATCTTGGAGAGAGTCTTAGTACATCTACAAAAATACTACCACCTTCATCAACTAGTTCTCAAGATTAGTGATGGAGATAATGTTTCAACTTAAGGATAAACTATCCATGAGAGTTTGATTAATATGCACTCTAGGATTTGATATTGCTGTAGAAATCTTGGAGTAACCTGAACCTTTTGTGTTCCCTAGGGTGGATTACTCTTGAATGGTGTGTATCATGTAGATACTCTATTAGTTATAGAGTGAGGAAAAGAAAAGAAAAAATTGAGAGAAAAGAAAGATAGTGAAGAGTTAAGATGGGGAAACTTCCGGTGTTCTTTGGCAAGGATGGAGAAGATATGGAGGCCTTTGTAAGAGACTTCAAGAGAGATTTCATAGGAAAAAATGAGAGGAGGATGAATGAGTGGCCTCATTATTACCAGATTTCTTTAAGGATGTAGCGCTTACAAGGTATGAGTCAGAATACCAAAAGAGAGAGAGGAGAGATGGGGAAGAAGAGTCTTGGGAGAGTTTGACTTCAACAATCATTGAGAACTTTCTTCCAGATGAGAGTTATGAGAGATTGATGAGTGAGGTTACCTTTCTCAAGCAAGGAGATGGAGAGAAAATGAGAGTCTATTGGAAAGAGTGGAAAAGTTAGAGTTTCATAGTGTTGAGGAAGGGTGGGAATGATGTGGAGACTACTATGATTGGCATAGCAACCATGTTCACCAAGAATTTTGTGGGCAGGTTGAGACCACAAACTAGAAACAAGGTGAGATATGAGAAACTTTCTTCCAAGGTTGAAGCTATCAAGATTGTAATTTGTATGGAGGAGATTTGGGAAGAGGATGAGAGCCATTTGGTGGTGAAGGAGGTTGTGCATCCTCCTCAAAGTTACAAGTATGGTGGAACTTTTGATACTTTGGTGGCAAGGATTGCACCACAAGTAGTAGTTGCTCCAATTCTTGCACCTCCACTAAAAGATCCACTTCAAACCATCACAAAACAACTTGTAGACCTCAAGATCAATGTGGTGCAACTATAAGAGAAGAGAGAGGTGGATGAGAATGTAGGGAGAGGGCCTAGGAGTTATGGAAACTATCCATATAGAGGAGGCCAAAAAACCAACAAATTCAATGATAGAAATTGTTTTGGTTATGGAGGAAGAGGTCACATCTAAAGGAATTGCCCAAATTCCACTTACAATGGAGGAAGGTGTTATATAGGAGCCAATAGAGAGAAAGAGGGAGGTAGTGAAACCCAAGTGGGTCCTAATCCAAAAAAAAGTAAGGATATAGAATCTATAGATGTGGTTGAGAGCAAGTATGAGAAGGGAGAGTGCTCAAACTCCAAGGGTCTTATTTTGGATCTTTTGGCACAAGAGAAGAAGAGAGCTCATTTTGTAGAGGATGTGCACGCTTCTTAAGGATTTACTCCTAGCCAAGATACTCCTATGCCTACTAGGAGCACTCACACAAGCACTTCAACACCATCAACAACAAAGACTCCAAGGAAGAAGTTGGGATGGAGGACTTCTTGGTCTCAAAGCAACAATGGAACTATAATGTCTTGGAGGATGTTGGTAGTCACAAGGCTAACATCATAATAGGCCAATTGATTGCTTTGAATGCTACTTTGAGAAAGAAGCTTAGAGGTGATTTGAGTTCTACAAGGAACAAGAGGAAGAAGAAGGCAAAAGCTCCAGTATCAATAGGGGTGGTGGATGCCAAACTAGCACCATAGGAGGCTTGTGAATATACCTCTAAGATTGATGTGAGAGTGAATAGTCACAACATCAAGGATGCATTGGTTGATGGAGTATCAGTAGTGAATTCCATGTCAGAAAGGTTGATGAAGAAGTTGGGTATGCCAACCTCTAGACCTTCAACATTTGTGGTGAGCATAGCAAACAAGCAGCAAGTTAGACTAATAGGGGTGATGGATAAGGTGGTAGTTTCAGTTATGGGAGTTCAAAATCTCATGACTTTCCAAGTCTTGGAGGATTCAAACTATGACTTACTTCTTGGGAGGCCATGGTTGAGAGCAGCAACTTGAATGAAAGTAGCCTTGTGCAAAAGGTATCACTAGAGACACATAGAGAGGTGCTCTCTCTATGTGTTCTTGTCATTGTTGGTCTTTTTTATCCAAAAATTGAGTAAGGTACTCAATTTGTTGTTGCATAGCAATGATAACATCTGGTATTGCCACCATGGCTACTACTCTATCCCATTACTCCTACTTTTTCTAATTTATTAACACATAGATGCAATACGTCCATTGTTCTCCATAAGTTACAATTGGAAGTATCAAGGGTTCCTCAAACAAGGTGATCATATGTAGAAAATCTTATCCAAAGCGCAAAGTGATGAATTATGTGAAATAATGCTTGGGTAGTACCTAGATTGTAACACCTATTTATGCATGTGTGTGGTATTATGACATTTAGCTTAGTATTACAAATACTTGAGTGATATTATTTATATGGATATAAATGATGGTTCTATATTAGTCATGATTAGCTAAAGTTAGTCATAACTAAGATAGAGAGGACCTTACGTTAGAGGAAGTAAGAAAGATGAGCACCACTATTTTGGATTCTAGTGTGTTGACTTGGTATTATTCCTAGGTGTTTGGCTTTGAGAAAAGAGTTAAGAGCTCTTGGGCCCACAAGCCTTTTTGTTTTGGATTCTTCTATAGTCCAAGGATAGCCTATGTGAAGGAATCTTTGACTTAGTGGTTGGGTCAAGATAAGATCACATGCTTAGTGGAATATGCCCATGTGGATGGATATTCCTTTATACTTTTTGACTTTACTTGACTGTTAGCCTAGTAACTTGAGTTACTATGGTAAATAGTAACTTTAGCATGTAACTATTTCACAAGTATATAAAAAAGGGGTGAGGAGGTTCTCATCATCCTTTCATTTGTAACTATCTCTATCTCATTGAGTTCTCTAGTGAGCAATGTCTTGAGTGTTATAGTGTTAGCCTTGGAGGAGTATGATGGAGTTGGGGTTCCTTGCCTTCTTAGTCCATGGTGCGTTACTATATAGCCATCAGAGGTTCATCCTCAGTGAGAGACAAGCCGGCCATAGGACACAAAAATCCCAATGGTTTGGCGGAAGTAGATTTGGTGGTCCATAAATTCCATCCGTCCAAACCTCGCTTTGATACCAATGTAAAAGACCAAGACCAAGGAGAGAAATAGGAGAATGGAAGATCACATTGGGACACTTGAATGTGTATAAACTCCAAATGCCTAGCATGAGTTTTGGCTCTTGTATTTATAGAGATCCTACAAGGCTCTTGAGAAACTTCTCAAGAAGCTTCCTTGAGCCGCTTTCTTGGAGTGCAAGCTAAGTTAATCGGGAAGCTTCTCAAGAAGCTTCTTTCTAGGAACCGCTTACTTGGCATGAAAGCTAAGCTAGTTAGAAGCTTCTAGAAGCTATCTACTTGGGGTGCAAGCTAAGCTAGTTGGTAAGCTTCCCAAGAAGCTTCCTACATACTTTTGGAATATTCTAAGCTAATTTGTCTTATTTGCTACTTCGTTGCTGAACTTCATATTTTCACAGCTCATGTGTTACTCCATTCTTCATGCCTCTTATGATTGGGCCATTGGAATTGGTGGAGCACCTAATTAATTATCTCTAACTAGATGTACCAAATTATGTTTGCTTTTGTTAGTACATTTATTGGATCTAGGTCCACTTGGAACCAAATGTTTGTGATGGTTCTTGTTTCCTTGATCTTTTAAAGGAGACATTTGAGGTTTGCATCATGTCTATTGGAGATGTCCTATGTCTCATCTCATATAATACTTAGTTACAACCTTGACATTACTTCTTATTATTTTTGTCTTCATATTAGTTTGTTGTTGCCACTCTTGGAGGTTACAAGATGGTTATTGTTACTTCAAGCATCTTTTAACCTCCATCCAAATTGGATTTTTATCGAAGTTGATGTCTTAGATACCTCTAAAACCATCTCTTGATATGGTTTTTTTGTGATCCTTTTTGTGTGATTTTTATGGCATCATTTTACCTTTCTTATTTAGCCATGATTCTACCACCAGGGATTACACACGATTGGCATCTACCAATGCACACATCAAGGAGATCCTTTAGTTGGGCTCTATTTTCCATACTACCACAAAAGATTACACACAATTAGCATCTGCTAAGGCACACATCAAGGAGATCCTATAATTGGCCCTTTATTTGCCATAGCTCACTTCATTGCTTTGAGGGAGGTTGAAATCAGTTTTCTATTGTATCTCTTCTACTCACTCTCAAATGATATCCACATATTGTGCCCTATGGAGGATGAAACTAGAGATTTGTTTCTTTTCACTTAAGATAGAGGCTATAGGTTTACCCATCCAAATTTGTAAATGATAGGTTTGAAGTCCAGAAACAATACTCATCAGTCCTCCCATTGGGTTCCAATTGCAAACATGAGGTTCTAAGGTTTCCTTTTAGAGAAGATGCTTTTTTTAGCTCTTTCACATACAACACTTTGGTCTAGACCAAAGATCATGCTTATTTATTTTCCCATTGGGTGACATCCAAGTGGCTCACTTCATTTTAACAATATTTTATGTCCTTAGAGCCTCTACCTAGCACATATTTACTCATCCATATATGTACTTCTACCACATTTATGTCATTTGACAGTACCATATGTTATAGCTTCTATACTTTGTTAGTGCTTATATGCTCCCACATATCATATGAGTAGTGTAGGCTACAAAAAGCTCTCCCAATAATTATATAAGGATGTGGTCTCACATTATAGAAACCTATTGTAATACCAAGAGCTAGCCATATGATCTAGATGTGAAATTTGTTTTGGTAACATCTGGAATGATGTTATACATGATGGTCAAAATAGATCAGATAGAAGTATCACCAAAAGAGTACTTCTACTAATAGGGTAGAACCAAAATAGACTTGAAAACCTTAGAACCAATAGCTAGACATGATTTAAAGGTGAGAATTGGTTTGGTAACATCCGGATGGATGTTATACATGATGGACTAAATAGATCAGAAAGAGGTATCACCAAAAGGGGACTTCTACTAATAGAGTACGATTCGAAATATGCCTGAAATCTTTGAAGGTAATTTTGGAGGCCTAAACGGATGAATTAGGCCTCAAAAATGTGCAGCTTCCCTCCTCCCCCTTCTTTCCCCAAATGGAGGAAAGGCTGGCCTTCCCTCCTCCTTGCTTTGTCTCATTGAGAGCTTTCCAATGGTACCTCACTCACGTGATTCTGAGATTCCTACAGGAATATTCCTAAAAGATTCCCTCTAGTCAAAGCTTGTTTGACCAACCAGTTAGGACCACGACCGACATGTCACCTTCCAAGTAAATAATCCAAGGGTGGAGGTTGCTAACATGTCACGTATCTATGTGCCTAATCCTATGGTGGAGCTTCCTTGGAGGAGATCCTCTTTGTCTATATAATAAAGAGAAGGTGCTCCTTTGGGGCACAAGATGATTGAGTGTGAAATCTTTGTTTTCTCTCTTCTCTTGTCCTTGAAGTATTACACCTATTGCAATATCAACGTTTAAGATGTGGAATTTAGTGACCTTACAAGAAAATAACAGCTTATATTATGGTTGTTCATTCCTTCATTGAGGTTGAGTAATATTTGGTGTTTTCAACATTGGTCAAAGTAGGTTCAAAGATGTAAGTGACCTTCCTTTCACCCAAAGATTATAAAATCATATAGGTATCCTTGTATAAAATCCTTGTATAAAAAGGTGTTCAATGAGAGATATCTTTTATGGTATATCATAAGGTTAATAGGGTTTGTTTAGACCAAATGGTTGGACAAAGGAAGGCTTCTATTTTTTGATAAAAGTAGTTTTCCTCTATCTTCTAAACCTGATTGAACTTGGTTGTACCTTAAGAATCTATCCAAGAAAGAGTAAATCTTGTAAGTTGATATAAAGTAAGAGAAAAGCATCATTGTTAGTGCAAATGTTGAGCTTTTCTATGTCAATACATAAGCACCTATTATAAGAGTAGATTCATTGACATGATTTTGAGTCATATCTTTGTTTGGTTCATGATCAATTTTATTTCACCTCTTTCATAGCACTCTTGACTTTCATAACTTCCTATCCTTATATTGTAGGAAGATTTAGGGAGACCTTAGAGAGTGCATGTACACTCCCACCCTTACTAACATCTTTATTATTGCACATCTACATGATAAAGCTAAGATTCCTTTTTATAGAGGGAGGAAATCCAGAGCTTAGCTCCATACTTCTCCTTTGATTGAGTACTTTTGATCCAATTCTAGGAGTTTATTATGGCACTTCATTGCTAGTTGAATTTTACACACCTAACACATTTAGGTCTGCTAGACCAACTTGTGGATCTCCATATGATATGGATGGTATATATCTTTTACTTTGTTTTTTAGATAGAGAGCATACTAAAGTTTATGATGCCATCCAAGATACAATGGTAAAGATCCTACAAACCACATAGTCTTAGGTATAGATTGAGCGTTAGGTGGATTTCCCTTAGGGTGAGAGTACTTATACTTACACACCTTCTCGGCATGTAAGAGTAAGTATAATGACTTTCATGTGCAAATAATGCACTCTATTTGATGTGTTAATTACCAACTCATTAGAAGCAAAGATATTGGCAAGAGGAGTCATCTAATACAGATACAAAGGGAAGCAACAGCAACCATCACTACCAAAGGCAAAGAGAATCATTATACCCTATGAATATCATTTGATTTTTGTATACTTTTTGCTCCAGAGATTTTTGAGATCTTTATTATCATTTTCATTATCTCCTTCAAGAGGCAACCCAAGGATTCATGCAAAAGAAAGGAGCTATTGTTGTCTTCCCTACAATCTTCCCTACAACGCTTACTTCATATTTCGGACAAAGAGTTTTAGTCACTTTACACAATGCTCTTACGTTTCAGGTCTTCTTGATAGGAGCTTCTATTTTGTCTAGACCCTTCCAATCTACCATATATACCATTGGTAGACCTATATCACACATTTCAGAGACAAATTATTTTGGTTTGCGTCGAGGCCTTACTTTTACAAGGGTTTTTTTTCCCTGCTTTGCTTCCCACGTGTGCACTCTTTTGTTTTTCAAAGCTATACCATTTAGCTCGAATCCCACTTTGCAATGAAATTTCATTTTCTTATATTCAATTATTGGCTAGGATGTGTTTTTTTTCGGAAACTTTATTTTTTTGGATTTGACTTCATACGGCAATATTATGATCAACAGGTCAGATATAGGATGTATTCATTTTATGGGATTCGACCTCATAAAACGATATCATAGATCAGCATTTTGGCATCTCATAAATATGACATTTCTCGAAATCCATGTATCCTGATTGAGACTCTCCTTACTTAGGTTATTGGGTTGGATTTAGGCATCGTTGGTAAGCATAACAGCCAATGTAAAGCCAAATTTGACCTACCTTTGGAATGATCTCCACTTTCGTGAGTTCATGATCCTTTGGAATTTTCTTCACTCTCGGTTGTGCATTGAAGACTTCCTTAAGGAATCGACGTTCACTCCGAGGTCTTGCATCAAGAGGACTGCTTTAAGGGAATTAATGTTCACTCCGAAGTCTTTATTTATGTGCAGTATTTCTACTGCAACGATAGAGTATGCATCAAAAATCTTTCTACTGCCTGTTGGCTCGAGCACACAATTCACATGCTAAGGAATGGAGAAGCATTTTTCTTCCTACGCGTAGATGCAAAAGAGACAGATCTAGAGCTGAAAGTGGGCGATATTCGCAGCTAAAGTCTTGTAAAAGACAGACGAGTAGATAGTAGTCCACAATTCCACCCTATTTCCACGATCTTTCTGGTGATTTGGACATAACTTCCTCCGCGCCCGATGAACTAACCACCATGTGGCGGGTCCCGGAAGCACGCAACGAAAGCCCCTTTAGAAGGTAGAATCCTTTTACACTGAATGGAGTTCGTCTAGAGTTCTCCGCAAGTCAGGGCGGAGACAGGACTATGTACAAATCAAATTCTTGCTTTGTCCTTAGATAGACACTAGAACACAAAGGTTCTGGAGGGATGGTTGTATACACGTGTGAATGCTGGAAGACACATGCTGCTCCGGTTAAGAGTAAAAACCAAAGTCTGGAGTCATGATAAATCTTTCTGTGCTTGGTTCGCATTTCAAGGAAATCTTTTACCACACCATGCTTGGTAAGTTGGTGGATGTAGTGGGGGGCGTCCATAGGATGAGATGAGGTCCCCAACTTCACAGTATCCTCACTATGGGGATAGCTGAAAGTACATGCGTATATTTTTTCGAACCTTAACATTCCAAAAGCGATAGCAGATTCTTCGGAATGAGCCACTTGTCAGAAAACTCTTAGCGTAATGTCTGTCCTCTGACCAAGCAAAGTTTCATAAAACGTTTGACATGTCTAACATAGAAATGATTACAGAAGAAGAACGTAAATTGATGTAACTGCTCACAAAGACTTCTATATCACTTTTTGAAAGTCTGATCACTCCTTGTTAAATATTCATCTTAGTGATAACATAACACACGTAAATATTAAAATATACGATAATATTTTATATAAGCATTTACGTAAAGGTATAAAACACTGTTGAAATGAATACACAAGAATAACATAAATTGATGAGACTGCTCACAAAGGACTTTTGAATCACTTTTTAAAAGTCTTGATCACTGCTTGTTGAGTGAACATCTTACTTATAACGTAACAAATGTAAAGGTTTAAAACATTGTTGAAATGAGTTAAGAAGGAGAATATAAATTGAAGAGACTGCTTACAAAGGACTTTTGAATTCCCTCTTAAAAGTCTTGATCACTATTTGTTAAAAGGCAACCACGTAGGATAACAAGAAGGATCGGAAGACACCATCAAGTCGTACAAGGAGAAAACATACGGGTAAAATAGGGCTAAGCCCGGTTGGTAAGAGGAATTTGCCTTAAAACACCTAAGACATTTGAGTTATATAAGTTGTGTGATTTACAAACAATTGGAACATTGAAACAAGCATCGCCTAGTGAGATTATTCTTATGGATTGCAGAACAAAGAACCACTACGTTTTGTATAACAATGGACACATGTTATATAATGTGATATACGAGGATGGTACCCTTGATGTCCAAGATGATATGCTCTCTTTCACTCCTGGACAAATGTGTCAAGTGTGCATCCATTACTCCATTTAATTCTAAGAAATAACTTCACTACTTGGAGACCTTGCCAACCTGTGGCCGCTCCACTCCTTGCCCATCCAAGAAACATGGTACTGTTAACAGACATGATACCTGACATGGAAATGTTAACATACAATAATCTTTCACAAAATCATTTACCTATAAACATAAATTACTGATAACGATGAAATTCATAATTTCAATATGGAATCGGTTACTTTTGTGGAATGAGTACTAGATTAATTTCCACGTTGTCCACGACTTGTTCGTCGAATGAAAAGGAAAATCAATTATATTTAAGTAGAAGAAGTAAGTCTTTGAAGTTTAAGGTGTTTTACCTTTAATCATTTCTTGTATTAAGTTCGAGTAATTCCTCTGAGTTCACGTCACCAAGTTAAGTTGTTCTAACTTGCTGACTAGATGAAGAAAAAGGACATGCTGAAAGGGTCTAATTGTTCGCTACCTATTATATCGGAAACAAGACACGCTTTTCTGCCTATGAGGAAAATGAGTTATCAAAGTTACAACTATCAGGAAGACTTCGTTATAGAAGCTGGAAAAGTGTTAAGAAGAGAAAAATTGTTACACCTTCAAGGTCAAACTCTATTGGGAAACTTCCTTTCAGTCATTAAAAGCTTCTCTATAGTGCTAGGTCAATTACCGTAGACATGCTTAGAGATATAACAGGGTTTCAGATTTAAAGTCAACGGACACTTCCGGGAAATCTAGTGATTTCCATAAAATATTTCACTGTTACGTAGAGAAAATAGATAAGTGGAATGGTCCCGGAACATTGAAGATTTTACAAAAAAAATTGAACAAATTCAAGTGTTTTTACATTTTCAGATTTACAATATATTAATACGAAAAAATTCTACGTTTCACTTGTTAGATTAACCATAAATTTTGATAAGGTTATGGAATTCTATAGTAGAAACCTCATGTACTCCCTTACACAATCCATAAAATTTTTACGGATATTGTACGGAACCGATACAAGCTAAATCTGAACTTTAATCGGCTGCACGTCCTCGGCCATAAAAAGCTACGAGTTAATTTTATGTTGCAAAGTACGAAATATAAAAGGATCTTCAATGCTACTTTAATTTCTTCTTTAGTTGAAGTCACGGGAACTATAGAGTTTGGAAACACGATATACACAAAATACACAGGAGAGTCATTTAATTAAGCTGTAAATAATTTCTTTGATACACTCATATCATATGGTTTACCTTTTACTGTTCAGAATGAGCAAAACATCCTTGGCTTAATTATCCGGATAACAACTGAAACTTCTACAGGGTATGAATATATTATGGATCATTAATTGTACTAAACAGGGCAAGATGAGATTATCATTCTTTTACAAATCACCAGTTATTTCTATTACTACTGATTAGTTTCAATTATAAGATTTATGATAAATGGATCTTGATTTTGATAAATAAAATTCTTGAGTCTTAAATTGAAAATACTATATACTATAAATTTACTATCTAGACTATTATTTATATCAACTAATTTAATGTCCTGGACTGTATATATACCATAAGTTTGTTGCATCTTTATAATCTTGATACTGTTTTAGTTGAATATATTCTAAAATATTCTGGCATAGTAACTATATGGTATATATTCATCTTCCCAAATTGTCAACTTCTATTAGATTGAATATAAAGTACCCATCATATCCAAACTTATGAATATAAGATCCTAATTTTGGGTCAATATGATTCTAAATGGTACATTTTCAATTACTAGTGCAATTATATTCTAAGTTTGATTGGTTTCAAATTAAATGAATATTAAATAACAGAATGATATTTTCCCTATCTACAATATATTAATCAGCTTTATTAAGATAATAAAATATATTTATCTATGTATTGAGTTATTGAAATCTTGAAGTGATTCGCTTCCATCTTCATTCTCTTTTAAAACTATAATCGCTTAGAGATGTCAATTATTATTACATTTTAGAGAAATAACTTCTTACCTCTCTGGATGAAAGTTATTTTCATGATTATATGCAAATAAGATGTACAAGACAAAATTTATATATAACAATAAATGGTATAAAATTAGATATTGAATTTTGTTTTCTATTTTATAAACTATAAAACGTATATGTTTAATTTTTTGGTTCCTTTAATGATTTATTTTCCAGAGATTTAAAACCTTAATTTTAGGAAATTTTTTAAAAGAAGTTAATAATCAGCCTCTAAAGAAATTCAGCTGAAGAATAAGCTTGTGACAATCAACTTGTAGAAAGTCTTCTCAAGGGAAGTAATATTACGTATTAAATTGCATTGAATAATCCTTAATTTTCTTGATTGATTTCTTTTATTGAACCTCGTAATAACACAAGGGAGTAAAATAAAACGTCGGTTATAACGATAAACACTTCCAAAAGCTTAATCAATTTTGATTCAAAATTTAGTTAGTGAACTGAAAAGAAACAATTATCATATGATAAAATAAAATAAAAAGAAAAAATACTCATTTTTCTCGAAAGTAGTGCTGATTTATAAACTCCAAAAGGTTGATCAATTTAGAAGGCAAATTTACTTAATGGGACTGAAAATAATTGACTATTAAACACAATTAGAAAAAGTATAATTATCTCTACAAAGCTGTTGATAATAAATATGGAGACGATCCTTAATTATTACTAGTTAGTAAGGTTAACTTCTACACACATTCATTCAGTATATTCTTAATGAAGGAATGAAAATTCTCCAAGCACTTAGATCAGACTCTTGAAGGTTTGATTTTAAAAAAATTACCTGTAATTTGCGAAGGTTCCTGAATCGGATCAGGGCATATATATTTATTCCATGCTAGATATGCATTACGATCCCTAAGGCGAACCGCCAGCAAATCGGCAGACAAGTGATGGACGCATTATAGTGAGTCACTTGGAGTAATCGAAAGGTCCACCAGTCCATGTTCTCATCGTCCTAGTCCTAACTGTTCCCTAACCTAAACCAGGATCGAGAGGACATCTTATTACCATCCGAGTAGCAACTGCATCGATCGCCGCAGGTTCAATGCTGAAGCTAAGACCGGACACAGTCTTTGCATCGACAGTGAATCTTTAACTGGTAAGACACGGCTGGGAGCCTCGCGCACACCACGTGTCGTCTTTGGTAGAACCAAGACACAGCGCATTTGCGCAGTTGTGACTTCTGGTGACGCAGTACAAGAAGTTTTACGACACCACGTGATATGTCTTATCTATAGGAGAGTACTATGACTTTTGAAATGGCACAGATCCTGCATGAGAACTTGGTGGACGAAGAATCGTCTGACCTGGTCTTTCTTGAGTTTAAACTTTGAAATTAGTGTCCAGGCTAAAAGGAGTTGTAGAATCCGAGAAAATGAAAACACTAGATTTCACTTCTTTACGATAGTGAAACTTTCGGCCCCGTAACTTTCACATGTCAAACAGATGGAATCAATTAGAGTATGTCCCTTGAGTGGGGTGTTTGATAACAATTGTATGTTCGCCAGATGCTCCTAGACGCCACGGATTGACAGCTATCCATGGGGTGGTGTAGTCAAATTCCACAATTTTCATGGATCCGGCTTTAGAATAACTTGTTTGACTGAGAGTCTGAGATCTATCCTAGCTACGCTGAAGCAGTAATGACTAGCTATTGCATCTGCTTTTGGAGGAATCGGTTGGTTGATGACTTTGGAAGCTAGGCCTGCAATTTCACAAGAGGTGTTCTTACCATGTAAACTCTACGTACCACTGTACAGATTTATGTTAACTCTTCCGCAACAACCAGAATTCAAAATTGCTGTGTGTTTAGTTTCTAAGCTTGCACGGACATGAAAGGAAGGAAGCACTCTATCTATCTATCTATCTATCTATCCATCTACTATACTTGTGGACCCGGTTAGCATCGCCAGTTGTGAGTGAAGTTGCAGCAGAAGTTGACCGATCCGAAAATTTGTTCGGCATCTCACACTTTGATGAACGAAGGCTCCAAAGTGACGAGAAGAGATTCGCCCACATTCAAGCTCGGCCTGCCATCTTCAAAAGTATAGTCAGGCAGCCAATCCCAAGAATTTGCCTTCAAATCATGCACAAGAACACGCCATATCATCGCACCGACAATGTGCTGCTCGGCAACTGGTGCCGGTCCAGAGAAATATATACGATCTCCACCTCCTGCGATCGACATTTCTATAGCATAGGTGTAAAAACCCCCCTGGTTGATTCTTTTGTTCAAGGTGTCGTGCAGGTCCAAAGGCATCTCTCCCACCTTCTCCCAACTCAAATTTAGCCCCACTGCTCCCGTCTTTACCCTATTTCTAAGCTTGTAGAAAAACCACGTATTGTACCTAATCCTCTTCTTCGTCCAGGAAGCTCGTGCTACGTACAGAACATCTCCTCGGTTTTCCACGAGGTATGGTCTACCTGAGCCTGTGTGTTTCGGAAGAAATGACACCTCCCTCCAGGTTTTCTCAGTAACGTCGTATTCCAACATCTGGGGATTCCGTTTCAGTGCTTTGTACTCCCTGGCATGCGCTGAAACTAATCTCCTCTTCAGAAAGTACAACGCTCCTCGAGATGATACAGCTGAATAGATAAAATCCAGACAGCCCCTGGGGAATTCGGATGGAATCTTCCCACCATCCTCCCATGCTCGAGTCACGGAATTGTAAACTAAAATCTGTACGTCATTTGTCAAATAACAGGCCGCTACGATCGAGTAGTTGCTGCCCTGTGCGTCCACCACCATCCCCACCGCGTTCACCCTGACTTTCTTTGAGGTTTGGGCGCTCACATGAGGGTCCTGTGGACTCGAGAAGGGCACTTCAATTAACTTCCAACTCCTCGTCAGCGGATTGTAGACCGTCATGATCAAATCCTCTACATTCTGTTCAATGTCCACAATCTCATGGGTGTTCGGACGAGTGCTACGTGACACCACGAACACAAGCCCTCCTGCAGTCATAAATCTAAGTTCACCTAAGCTTTCTCGCTGCGCGGAAAGATGTGCTACCAACGACCCTAGGAACATCTTTCCCCACATTCCACGCGTCCTGTTGAAGGTGTCGACTTCGAAGGACTTGTTATCCGACTTCTTGAATCGAAATGAGCTTCTGGTGATACGGACGACCGGCAAGGTTTCAGACGAATGCAATTTGCTGTCTGTAATATAGGCAGAAACGTTCGCCAACCTCCAGTTTCTGCAGACACGCCGCCATTTCATCAGTGTCTCCACTGGAACTCGCTGAAGGATTAGTTCCAAAATCTCCACGGGCAACGTGCTCCACAAAGTCGCTCGAAGATCATTTTTGCTTCTCGTTTCCTTGCACTTAGATTCAAGAGGGGTACTGTCACCTGCTTCAGTATCATTCATTGTGCATAACCTGAGTTGCGTGAGGGGATCCATAGTGTCCGAATCAGTCTCCATTTTGCAAGCATCCTGAGCACCATGAGTATCAATCATGGTGCTCAAGAGGAATTCTGTGCAAGGATCTCCTGGATCACACATTGCAGCAGTCGTCCTAGCCCTCTTGGGTTTGTGGATCCAATCCATTTTGTTAGCTCGGACTTTCTGATGAGTTGCCTCTTTTCAAGAGGAAATCCCAAGACTGGCTGGCTGGCTGGCTGGCTGAATAGCTGCTGCTGCGTAGTACACTCCTAGCCAATGAATCGACGACTCAGGTCGGTGGAATTGGAATTTCTGAAATTCGGAGTGCTCGTGCAGCAGGTTATTGCCGTAAAGGCCGGGGGCGCCTTTGGAACCCCGGATTGATTACAAAAGGCAACTTATCGCCACACTCCTTCGGAAAGTCAATCTATAGTGCGGCTATATTGATTGGCTCCAGATTTTCTTAACAAGGGCGGCGCGGTAAGAAACCGACTTTGACAAACAGAGGAGAACAAGTGACAGAAGGCCACTTGCTAGGTCCAATCATGAACCTCTGGCCTGCTGCTATCGGAGAGCAACTCGCTTCTACTAGTCCTGAGATTTCTATAAGCAAAACAGCCTGAATATAGTTTGTGGAGGCATATGCTATTGCCACACTTGAGTACTCCAAAAGCATGCAGAAATTAAAGCTTGGGGCGGAGGGGAGGGAGGCCGTGCAGCTTTCAGAATGCCGTCCTGGCTACGTACTAAAACACGTCTCTCTTTCTTACACAGTTGTGAGCTAGCACTAAGATAGCAAGCGACTCTTTCTTTTCCTCCACAGTGGGGGGAGCTAGTGGCCTAGATAAGACCGAAGATGGTTATAAACCCGGGATGATAGATAAGAAGCTAACGACTTCCGTTAATCTTCAACTGATCACGATCGAGTCA